>BPLS01020361.1:0-14706 GCA_019656275.1 Rhododendron kiyosumense | reverse complement strand
TTTTTTGGGGGCATGTACCCCAAAATTTGGCATCGCAAATGTATAAATCTCGTCAGGCGAATCCCGATGATTAGCAAGTTTTTTGTGTTGTGTGAAGCGTGGAAAGCACTATGAAATCTCTCAAACTCACAAGAAATAAAAGAATTCCCTTGAACTGGGATTGCAAGTACCAAACAAAAAATAGAAAGATTGGAAGGGGGCGAAAACATGTTTTAGCCTTAATGGCTTGAAGGTCTCTGAATTTGTTTACTTTTGATCTAGTTTTCATAAATCAAAATCTATTATCTTTATGGTTAGATCCCTTCAATTTTTAGTACTTTGAATACCTTCGTTAACGATATAAAAAAGGTTTCCATTCGGTTTAAAATAGAGTGATCCCAGGATTTTTGAAAAAATAACTTATTTTTCGACCTGTTGAGGGCACAATTGCCATATCTTTTGATGGATATATAACTTCGGAGTCAAAATAATTTGGTTGGAAAGTAGGTTAGACAAGTTTTTTAACGGTTCAAACCATGTGTAAATCGGAGTCCAGGAGTGTCCGACTGTCCGTGGCAAGACCGCAAAGTCGACTTTTGAACTCTGAGTATGCGCCTGGGGCGCAATGGCTTGCGTCGGGGGCGCAAGGAATTGTGCCCGGGGCGCACCAACACTCCACAATTGCTCAAACGTTGCGCTTTTGTTTTAAACACTCCCAAACTCCAATTTTCGCAAGGTTTGAACCTTTTTAAAGTTTGTTGAGTCTTTTTTCTAACCCAAGTAGTTTGAATCTAAAATGTTTGCATATCAAAAGATATGACCTGATTACCCTCAACGAGTCGAAATGTAAATATTTTAATTTTGGTAAAAAGATTGCAACATTCTCGTCTGAAATTGGATAAAGACCTAAGATATATCGATAGAGAGGATTTTAAAAGTATTAAAATATTATGGAATCCAATCATATAAACAAAAAAATGAAGTCAAGGACACAAAATTTTTTTGGGGGCATGTACCCCAAAATTTGGCATCACAAATGTATAAATCTCGTCAGGCGAATCCCGATGATTTGCAAGTTTGTTGTGTTGTGTGAAGCGTGGAAAGCGCTGTGAAATCTCTCAAACTCACAAGATATAAAAGAATTCCCTTGAACTGGGATTGCGAGTACCGAACAAAAAATAGAAAGACTGGAAGGGGGCGAAAACATGTTTTAGCCTTAATGGCTCGAAGGTCTCTGAATTTGTTTACTTTTGATCTAGTTTTCATAAATCAAAATCTATTATCTTTATGGTTAGATCTCTTCGTTTTTTAGTACTTTGAATACCTTCGTTAACGATATAAAAAAGGTTTCCATTCGGTTTAAAATAGAGTGATCCCAGGATTTTTTAAAAAATAACTTATTTTTCGACCCGTTGAGGGCACAATTGCCATATCTTTTGATAGATATATAACTTCGGAGTCAAAATAATTTGGTTGGAAAGTAGGTTAGACAAGCTTTTTAACGGTTCAAACCATGTGTAAATCGGAGTCCAGGAGTGTCCGTGGCAAGACCGCAAAGTCGACTTTTGAACTCTGAGTATGCGCCTGGGGCGCAATGGCTTGCGTCTGGGGCGCAAGGAATTGTGCCAGGGGCGCACCAACACTCCACAATTGCTCAAACGTTGCGCTTTTGTTTTAAACACTCCCAAACTCCGATTTTTACAAGGTTTGAACTGTTTAAAAGCTTGTTGAGTCTTTTTTCTAAACCTAGTAGTTTGAATCTAGAATGTTTGCACATCAAAAGGTACGACCAATTAACCCTCAGTGAATCGAAAAGTAAATCAATTCGGTAAAAAAGCTCGCATCTCCCTCATCTTAAATCGGATAAGGACCTACTTTATATCGATAGAGAGAATTTTCAAACTATTTCAAAATTGTTGAACCCAATAATATAAAAAATAAAATTTAGTCATGGACACCAATATGTGTTGGCGGCATGGACACGAATGTTTGGCATTGTAAATGTTTAAATCTCATCTTGAGCGTATGCCTTACTCTAGTTATTAGTATGCTAAGATTTAAGCGTGGAAAAGCCCTATAAGCTCTATCAAACTCCTAAGAAATAAAATAATAGCACCTTAGAACTCAGATTGCAAGCCAAACCGAAAATAGAATGAGTGGAAGGGCAAACAAACGTGTTTTAGCCTTTGTGACTCCGACGGTGTTTGAATCTTTTGACCAACTTTTTATCAATCAAAATCTATTCTCTTTATATATGGTTAGCTCCCACCATATTATAGTAAATTTTAAAACCCTCTTTAACGATATAAAATAGGTTTCGGTCTGGTTTAAAGTTAGTGTGATTCAAGAATTTTACCAAAATAACCTCTCTTTTTTTTACCTATCGAAGGAAAATATATCATATCTTTTGATGAATATATAATTTTTGAGTCAAATTAATTTGGTTAAAAATTAGTCTTGAACGACAAGCTTTTCAACGGTTCAAATCACATGCAAATCGGTGTTCGGGAGTGTTTGTGGCCAGGCCATAAGGTTTGGTTGGCTTTTGAAACTTCGAGGATGTGCCCGGGGCGCAATGGCGTGCGCCTAGGGAGCATGGAATTGCGCCTGGGGTGCACTAAGACTCCAAAATTGCTCAAAGTTTGCTATTTTGTCCCAGACACTTCCGAACTTCGATTTTTGCAAAGTTCGAACCGTTTAACAGCTTGATGAGTCTTCTTTCTAACCCAAGTAGTTTGCATCTAAAATGTTCGCATATCAAAAGATATGACCTGATTACCGTAAGTGTGTCGAAAAGTAAATCATTTTGGTAAAAATCATGCATCTTCCTCGTCTGAAATTCGATAAAGACCTATGATATATCGATAGAGATGATTTTCAAAGTATTACAATATTGTGGAATCCAATCGTATAGGCAATAAAATTTAGTCAAGGACACAAAATTTTTTGGGGGCATGGACACCAAAATTTGGCAATGCAAATGTATAAATCTCGTTAGGCGAATGCCGATGATTAGCAAGTTTTATGTGCTGTGACGAAGTGTGGAAAGCGCAATGAAATCTCTTAAACTCTCAAGAAATAACAGAATACCACATAACTAGGATTGCGTGTACCGAACAAAAAATAGAACGACTGGAAGGGCACGAAAACATGTTTTAGCCTTAGTGGCTCGACGGTCTCTGAATTTGTTTACTTTTGACCTACTTTTCATAAATCAAAATCTGTTGTCTTTACGGTTAGATCCCTTCGTTTTTTAGTACTTTGAATACCTTCGTTAACGATATAAAAAAGGTTTCCATTCGGTTTGAAACAGAGTGATCCAAGGATTTTTTTTCAAAAATAACTTATTTTTCAACCTGTTGAGGGCAACATTTCCATATCTTTTGATGAATATAAAACTTCGGAGTCAAACTAATTTGGTTGGAAAGTAGGTTTGACAAGTTTTTCAACGGTTCAAATCACATGCAAATCGGAGTTCGGGAGTGTTTGTGGAAAGACCACAATGTTTGGTTGGTTTTTGAAACTTCGAGGATGTGCCCAGGGCACAATGGCGTGCGCCTAGGGAGCATAGAATTGCGACTGGGGTGCACTAAGACTCCACAATTGCTCAAACTTTGTTGTTTTGTCCCGGACACTCCCGAACTTCGATTTTTGCAAGGTTCGAACCGTTTAAAAGCTTGTTGAGTCTTTGTTCTAACCCAAGTAGTTTGAATCTAAAATGTTTGCATATCAAAAGATATGACCAGATTACCGTCAATGAGTCGAAAAGTAAATCATTTTGGTAAAAAGCATGCATCTTCCTCATCTGAAATTCGATAAAGACCTATGATATATCGATAGAGATGATTTTCAAAGTATTATAATATTGTGGAATCCAATCATATAAGCAATAAAATTTAGTCAAGGACAAAATTTTTTTGGGGGCATGGACACCAAAATTTGGCATCGCAAATGTATAAATCTCGTTAGGCGAATCCCGATGATTAGCAAGTTTTATGTGCTGTGATGAAGCATGGAAAGTGCTATGAAATCTCTCAAACTCTTAAGAAATAAAAGAATACCATTTAACTAGGATTGTGAGTACCGAACAACAAATAGAAAGACCGGAAGGTTGCGAAAACATGTTTTAGCCTTAGTGGTTCGACGGTCTCTGAATTTGTTTACTTTTGACCTACTTTTCATAAATCAAAATCTATAATCTTTATGTTTAGATCCCTTCATTTTTTAGTACTTTGAATACCTTCGTTAACGAAATGAAAAAGGTTTCCATTCCGTTTAAAATAGAGTGATCCCAGGATTTTTTAAAAAATAACTTATTTTTCGACCTGTTGAGGGCAAAATTGCCATATCTTTTGATGAATATATAACTTCGGAGTCAAACTAATTTGGTTGGAAAGTAGGTTAGATAAGCTTTCCAATGGTTCAAACCATGTGTAAATCGGAGTCCGGGAGTGCCCATGGCAAGATCGCAAAGTTTGGTCTGTTTTTGAACTTTGAGTATGCGCCTGGGGCGCAATGGTGTGCGTCTGGGGAGCATGGAATTGTGCTTGGGGCGCACCAACAAGCCACAATTGCTCAAACGTTGCGGTTTTGTTTCAAACACTGCCAAACTCCGATTTTCGCAAGGTTTGAACCTTTTAAAAACTTGTTGAGTCTTTTTTCTAATCCAAGTAGTTTGAATCTAAAATGTTTGCACGTCAAAAGATACGACCAATTTACCCTCAACGAGTCGAAAAGTAAATCAATTCGGTAAAAAAGCTCGCATCTCCCTCATCTTAAATTGGATAAGGACCTTGTGGTGGCGCGTTTTCTCCGATGGAACCTTGGGAAGAAAAGTGGCACAGTTGACGAGCCTTGGTTACAACCTGCACAAGAAGCCACCACGTTAGTTCCGAAACCCGGATTGTTGAGATCCGGGATAGGCACTCCGACGATCTAATTAGTCTGAGAAATAAGGGATTTTTATTGTGGTTTTTCCGCGCCCTTACCTTGACTATCGTTCCCCTTTATATAGGCTGAAGAAGATTAGGGGATAGATTCTGGCCCGGATATCTCGTCAATCTCTTCATCAATCACCCCCTAATCTCGCCTATGATCTGGTTTTCTCCAACGGTTTCCATGATCTGCTCCTAAAGTTTAGGATGACGGCCTCTTGTCTCCTTCCGCCCCTATCTTACACTTCCTGAATTATCGTCGTCAGGGGATGGGGCAGATCGGCGGTTGGTGCTCTACCAACAGTCCAATTGCAATCTAATCGGAACTGCCACCAGGTTCGGCATGCCGTCGCCGAACCGATTCCGTGTTCGCCAGTATTCCGCCGAAGGTAGCATATGCCGAACCATCCGACTCATAGATGGTCCGGCTCTTGGGCACCTTAAGACGCTTGCCGAAGCCCCTTCACCGAACCATACCCCCACAGACCTATTTTATATCGATAGAGAGAAATTTCAAACTATTACAAGATTGTTGAACCCAATAATATAAAAAATAAAATTTTGTCATGGACACCAATGTTTGTTGGCGGCATGGACACGAAAGGTTTTTTAAATCTCGTATTGGGCGTATGCCTTACACCGATGATTACTATGCTAAGATTTGAGCGTGGAAAGCCCCTATAAGCTCTCTCAAACTCTTAAGAAATAAAATAATAGCACCTTAGAACTCAGATTCCAAGCCAAACCGAAAATAGAATGAGTGGAAGGACATGAAAACGTGTTTTAGCCTTTGTGAATCCGACGGTGTTTGAATTTGTTTACTTTTTACCTAATTTTTATCAATCAAAATATATTCTCTTTATATATGGTTAGATCCCATCATATTTTAAAACATTTTAACACCCTCTTTAACGATATAAAATAGGTTTCGGTCTGGTTTAAAGTAAGTGAGATTCAAGAAATTTACCAAAATAATTTTTTTTTGACCTATCGAAGGAAAATATATCATATCTTTTGATGAATATATAATTTTTGAGTCAAATTAATTCGGTTAAAAAATTAATCTAGATTGACAAGCTTTTCAACGGTTCAAATAACGTGCAAATTGGAGTTCGGGAGTGTTTGTGGAAAGACCACAACGTTTGGTAGGGTTTTGAAACTTCGAGGATGTGCCCCGGGCGCAATGGTGTGCGCCAAGGGAGCATAGAATTGCGCCTGGTGTGCACTAAGACTCCACAATTGCTCAAACTTTGCTGTTTTGTCCCGGACACTCCCGAACTTCGATTTTTGCAAGGTTTGAACCGTTTAAAAGATTGTTGAGTCATCTTTCTAACCCAAGTAGTTTGAATCTAAAATGTTTGCATATCCGAAATGGCGCCTAGGCACGGCGCCCTCAAACTCCATAATTTGTTTAACTTTTCAGTCTTGCTCCGGACACTCTTGAACTCCGATTTTCTCAAGGTTTGAACCGTTAAAAAGCTTATTAAGTCTATTTTCTAACCCAAATAGTTTTGATCCAAAGTTATCCGTACCTAAAAAGATGTGACTCTTTTACCTTCAGTGAGTAAAAAAATAAATCAGTCTGTAAAACATTTGTATCTCCTTTATTTTGAACCAGTTTGAACAATTGGTTTGTTTTCCACCAATTTTTCATAAACTAAAACTTCATTTTACTTTTATGGCTGGATTCTATTATCTTTTGGTACTTTAAAAACCCTCTTTATCGATATATAAAAGTCTTTATCCATTTTAAAATGAAGGTGATGCCAGCGTTAATTACATGAATGATTTATTTTTCGACTCACTAAGTGTAAAATAGTCATATCATTTGGTATACAAATAATATTGGATCCAAACTACTTGGGCGAAAGAGTAGACTCAACAAGCTTTCTAACGGTTCAAACTTTGCAAAAATCGGAGTTCGGGAGTGTTCGAGAGAAGCCCGCAAAATTTGACAAATTTTTGATCTTCAATGCGCCTTAGGCGCATCTCATTGCGCCCGGGGCGCACGAAATGGCGCCTAGGCGCGGCGCCCCAAACTCCATAATTTGTCAAACTTTGCAGTCTCGCTCCGAACCGCCTCGAACTCCGATTTTCGCAAAGTTTGAACCGTTAGAAAGCTTATTAAGTCTATTTTCTAAGCCAAATAGTTTTGAACCAAAGTTATCCGTACCTAAAAAGATGTGACTCTTTTACCTTTAGTGAGTAAAAAAATAAATCATTCTGTAAAACATTTGTATCTCCTTTATTTTAAACCATACCGAAACCTACGTTATATTAATAAAGAGGGTATTCGACGTATTAAAAGATGGTTGTATCGAATCATAAAAATAATAAAAAAATTAGATGTATTATGTGGGTCTAGCATGTGGGGTTGTTTCTTGGGATGAAACAATTGAGATATTTTAGGATGTTAGGAAATCGTTACAGCTGGCCACCATTATCGCATAGTGGAAGTGTGGTTGTAGCGCTGGTGAAGTGATGGCGGTGTAGGCGGCCAAGTGATCATGGTGGTGGAAGGATTGTGTTACGGCAACATTGTTGGTGCCGGGGTGGTGGTAGAGCTCCCATGATCTTTCTAGTGGTTATATTAGTTTGTACCAATTTTCTAGTGGTTAGTTTCTACCAATTTTTCATAAACTAAAACTTCATTTTACTTTTATGGCTGGATTCTATTATCTTTTGGTACTTAAAAAACCCTCTTTATCGATATATAAATGTCTTTATCCAATTTAGAATGTAGGTGATGCCAGCGTTAATTACAGGAACGATTTACTTTTCGACTCACTAAGTGTAAAATAGCCATATCATTTGGTATACAAATAATATTGGATCCGAACTACTTGGGCTAAAAATTAGACTCAACAAGCTTTCTAACGGTTCAAACTTTGCAAAAATCGGAGTTCGGGAGTGTTTGAGAGAAGCATGGAAAATTTGACGAATTTCTGATCTTCAATGCGCCTGAGGCGCATCTCATTGCGCCCGGGGCGCATGAAATGGCTCCTAGGCGCGGCGCCCCAAACTCCATAATTTGTCAAACTTTCCAGTCTTGCTCCGAACAGTCTCGAACTCCGATTTTCGCAAAGTTTGAACCGTTAGAAAGTTTATTAAGTCTATTTTCTAACCCAAATAATTTTGATCCAAAGTTATACATACCTAAAAAGATGTGATTCTTTTACCTTTAGTGAGTAAAAAAATAAATCATTCTGTAAAACATTTGTATCTCCTTTCTTTTGAACCAGACCGAAACCTATTTTATATTGATAAAGAGGGTATTCGACGTATTAAAAGATGGTTGTATCGAACCATAAAAATAATAAAAAAATTAGATGTATTATGTTTGTCCAGCTTGTGGGGTTATTTCTTGGGATGAAAAGATCAAGAAATAGGACACGTTTCTTAACTATTGAGATATTTTAGGATGTTTTGGGATCATCAAAGTTGGCCACCATTATCGCAGAGTGGAAGTGTGGTTGTAGAGGTGGTGAAGTGATGGCGGTGTAGGTGGTCAAGTGATCATGGTGGTGGAAGGATTGTGTTACGGTAACATTGTTGGTGGCGGAGTGGTGGTAGAGCTCCCATGAATTTTTTAGTGGTCCGTTTTCTATCAATTTTTATAAACTAAAACATCATTACTTTTATGGCTGGATTCTACTATCTTTTAGTACTTTAAAAACCCTCTTTATTGATATATAAAAGTCTTTATCCATTTTAAAATGAAGGTGATGCCAGCGTTAATTACAGGAACGATTTACTTTTTGACTCACTAAGTGTAAAATAATCATATCATTTGGTATACGAATAATATTGGATCCGAACAACTTGGTCTAAAGGGTAGACTCAACAAACATTCTAACGGTTCAAACTTTGCAAAAATCGGAGTTCGGGAGTGTTTGAGAGAAGCCCGCAAAATTTGACGAATTTCTGATCATCAATGCGCCGGAGGCGCATCTTATTGCGCCCGCGGCGCACGAAATGATGCCTAGGCGCGGCGCCCTAAACTCCATAATTTGTCAAACTTTCCAGTCTCGCTCCGAATACTCTCGAACTCCGATTTTCGCAAAGTTTGATACGTTAGAAAGCTTTTTAAGTCTATTTTCTAACCCAAATAGTTTTGATCCAAAGTTATCCTTACCTAAAAAGATGCGACTCTTTTACCTTTAGTGAGTAAAAAAATAAATCATTTTGTAAAACATTGGTATCTCCTTTATTTTGAACCAGACCGAAACCTATTTTATATTGATGAAGAGGGTATTCGACGTATTAAAAGATGGTTGAATGGAATCATAAAAATAATAAAAAAATTAGATGTATCATGTGTGTCTAGCTTGTGGGGTTGTTTCTTGGGATAAAACTATTGAGATATTTTAGGATGTTTGGAAATCGTTACAGCTGGCCACCATTATCGCAGAGTGGAAGTGTGGTTGTAGCGCTGGTGAAGTGATGGCGGTGTAGGCGGTCAAGTGATCATGGTGGTGGAAGGATTGTGTTACGGGAACATTGTTGGTGCCGGAGTGGTGGTAGAGCTCCCATGATCTTTCTAGTGGTTTGTTTTCTACCAATTTTTCAAAAATTAAAAGTTCATTTTACTTTTATGGCTGGATTCTATTATCTTTTGGTACTTTAAAAACCCTCTTTATCGATATATAAAAGTCTTTATCCATTTTAAAATGAAGGTGATGCCGGCGTTAATTACAGAAACGATTTACTTTTCGACTCGCTAAGTGTAAAATAGTCATATCATTTGGTATACAAATAATATTGCATCCGAACTACTTGGGCTAAAGAGTAGACTCAACAAGTTTTCTAACGGTTCAAACTTTGCAAAAATCGGAGTTCGGGAGTTATCAAGAGAAGCCCGGAAAATTTGAAAAATTTCTTATCTTCAATGCGCCTGAGGCGCATCTCATTGCGCCCGGGGCGCAAGAAATGGCGCCTAGGCGCGGCGACCCAAACTCCATAATTTGTCAAACTTTCCAGTCATGCTCCGAACACTCTCGAATTCCGATTTTCACAAGGTTTGAACCGCTAGAAAGCTTATGAAGTCTATTTTCTAACCAAAATAGTTTTGATCCAAAGTTATCCGTACATAAAAAGATGTGACTCTTTTACCTTTAGTGAGTAAAAAAATAAATCATTCTATAAAACATTAGTAGATCCTTTATTTGGAGCCAGACCGAAACCTATTTTATATTGATAAAGAGGGTATTCGACGTATTAAAAGATGGTTGTATCCAACCATAAAAATAATAAAAAAATTAGATGTATCATGTGTGTCTAGCTTGTGGGGTTGTTTCTTGGGATGAAAAGATCACGAAATAGGACACGTTTCTTAACTGTTGAGATATTTTAGGATGTTTGGAAATTGTTACAGCTGGCCACAATTATCGCAGGGTGGAAGTGTGGTTGTAGCGCTGGTGAAGTGATGGCGGTGTAGGCGGTCAAGTGATCATGGTGGTGGAAGGATTGTGTTACGGCAACATTGTTGGTGCCGGAGTGGTGGTAGAGCTCCCATGAATTTTTTAGGGGTCCGTTTTCTATCAATTTTTTATAAACTAAAACATCATTACTTTTATGGCTGGATTCTGCTATCTTTTAGTACTTTAAAAACCCTCTTTATCGATATATAAAAGTCTTTATCCATTTTAAAATGAAGGTGATGCCAGCGTTAATTACATGAACGATTTACTTTTTGACTCACTAAGTGTAAAATAATCATATCATTTGGTATACAAATAATATTGGATCCGAACTACTTGGGCTAAAGAGTAGACTCAAAAAACTTTCTAACGGTTCAAACTTTGCAAAAATCGGAGTTCGGGAGTGTTCGAGAGAAGCCCGGAAAATTTGACAAATTTCTGATCTTCAATGCGCCTGAGGCGCATCTTATTGCGCCCGGGGAGCAAGAAATGGCGCCTAGGCGTGGCGCCCCAAACTCCATAATTTGTCAAACTTTCCAGTCTCGCTCCGAACACTCTCGAACTCCGATTTTCGCAAAGTTTGAACCGTTAGAAAGCTTATTAATTCTATTTTCTAACCCAAATAGTTTTGATCCAAAGTTATCCTTACCTAAAAAGATGTGACTCTTTTAACTTTAGTGAGTAAAAAAATAAATCATTCTGTAAAACATTTGTATCTCCGTTAATTTGAACCAGACCGAAACCTATTTTATATTGATGAAGAGGGTATTCGACGTATTAAAAGATTGTTGCATCGAATCATAGAAATAATAAAAAAATTAGATGTATCTTGTGTGTCTAGCTTGTGGGGTTGTTTCTTGGGATGAAACTATTGAGATATTTTTGGATGTTTGGAAATCGTTACAGCTGGCCACCATTATCGCAGAGTGGAAGTGTGGTTGTAGCGCTGGTGAAGTGATGGCGGTGTAGGCGGTCAAGTGATCATGGTGGTGGAAGGATTGTGTTAAGGCAACATTGTTGGTGCCGGAGTGGTGGTAGAGCTCCCATGATCTTTCTAGTGGTTTGTTTTCTACCAATTTTTCATAAACTAAGACTTCATTCTACTTTTATGGCAGGATTCAATTATCTTTTGGGACTTTAAAAACCCTCTTTATCGATATATAAAAGTCTTTATCCCTTTTAAAATGAAGGTGATGCCAGCTTTAATTACATGAACGATTTACTTTTCGACTCAGTAAGTGTAAAATGGTCATATCATTTGGTATTAATATTGGATCCGAATTATTTGGGCTACAGAGTAGACTCAACAAGCTTTCTAACGGTTCAAACTTTGCAAAAATTGGAGTTCGGGATTGTTCGAGAGAAGCCCGGAAAATTTGACAAATTTCTGATCTTCAATGCGCCTGAGGCGCATCTTATTGCTCCCGAGGCGCACGAAATGGCGCCTAGGCGCGGCGCCCCAAACTCCATAATTTGTCAAAGTTTCCAGTTTTGCTTCGAACACTCTCGAATTCCGATTTTCGCAAGGTTTGAACCGTTAGGAAGCTTATTAAGTCTATTTTCTAACCAAAATAGTTTTTATCCAAAGTTATCCGTACCTAAAAGGATGTGACTCTTTTACCTTTAGTGAGTAAAAAAATAAATCATTCTGTAAAGCATTTGTATCTCCTTTATTTTGAACCAGACCGAAACCTATTTTATATTGATAAAGATGATATTTGACGTATTAAAAGATGGTTGTATCGAATCATAAAAAATTAGATGTATCATGTGTGTCTAGCTTGTGGGGTTGTTTCTTGGGAAGAAAAGATCAAGAAGTAGGACACGCTTCTTAACTATATATTGAGATGTTTTAGGATGTTTGGAAATCGTTATAGTTGGCCATCATTATCGCAGAGTGGAAGTGTGGTTGTAGAGCTGGTGAAGTGATGGCGGTGTAGGCAGTCAAGTGATCATGGTGGTGGAAGGATTGTGTTACGGCAACATTGTTGGTGCCGGAGTGGTGGTAGAGCTCCCATGATCTTTCTAGTGGTTTGTTTTCAAACAATTTTTCATAAACTAAAACTTCATTTTACTTTTATGGCTGGATTCTACTATCTTTTAGTACTTTAAAAACTCTCTTTATCGATACATAAAAGTCTTTATCCATTTTAAAATGAAGGTGATGCCAGCGTTAATTACAGGGACGATTTACTTTTTGACTCACTAAGTGTAAAATAGTCATATCATTTGGTATACAAATAATATTGGATCCGAACTACTTGGGCTAAAGAGTAGACTCAACAAGCTTTCTAATGGTTGAAACTTTGCAAAAATCAGAGTTCGGGAGAGTTCAGGAGAAACCCGGAAAATTTGACAAATTTCTGATCTTCAATGCGCCTGAGGCGCATCTTATTGCGCCCGGGGCACACGAAATGGCGCCTAGGCACGGCGCCCTCAAACTCCACAATTTGTCAAACTTTCCAATCTTGCTCCAGACAATCTCGATCTTCGATTTTCGCAAGGTGTAGACACCCTATTCTGGACCATCCAGATCAGCACGTTTTCGGTCTTTTCGCCTATTATTATTACCCCAATGATGATGAACGGTTGAAAACTCCCCCGAGGTGGATGGAAGGTCGTGAGCTTTGAGCGTTGGACCCTCTCCTTTCAAGCCATTTCAAGCCTCTTCAAGCCCTTCAAGTCCAGAGCCAAATAAACCTCGGCAAGGCCATACCTGGCTTACGCCATCTCTTCCTTGGCGTGCGCCAGGATTTTGCCACGTGTCGGACATCGACCGTTGACTAAGTTTGACCTGGCGCACGGCGGCTTATAGATGGCGTACGGAGGGTCAAGGCCGGTCAAATCACCCCTTTTCCGTCACGTGCTTGAAGCTTTGTAACCAACCCAGTACAGTACAGAGCCTCCTGATCATTGCATGCTGCAGGGCCGTCCCCCTCTCTCTCCTACACACTCCATCAAGGCAAGTCCCATGCATTAAATGCATGGGAGGCTCCCTCCTAAACCTAACCAACCCCTAACCTCAGTTGGCCAGCCCTGATCTCAGTCCCTCTCTCCATCATAAATACCCCCCTTGCATTCATTTGCAAGGGGTTAGCAACATTCATTAACCAAGGTTCATTCCCCCTTCTCTCCCTTGCTCTCTCTCCTCCATTGAAAGAGTAAGGATAAGAAGAACACCCCTCTCCACTTACCAGTCAATACATACCCTCCATCTTCAACCCTCCAAGCTCACTCCCACTCCTCCATCTCTAGTGCCAAAGGTATACCACCTTTGCACTGCTTTCTGTTTTCTGCCCCTGAGGGGAACCAGAAGGGTTCTGGCTAGTAACTGATACTAGTCCAGACCCCTCTCTGGTAAAATAAACCAGTCGTAATGGTCAATCCATGGCGCACGCCACCTTATTTGAGCCGTACGCCACCTTTGGCTGTACGTGCACAGATGGCGTGGGGGACATGGGGGACCATTTTAGTGCTTATTTCCTTCATGTCATCACCTTCCAGCATGCTAAATAATCGGTTTACCGCTTTCTGAACCTTAGAACTGTGTAAGTGTAGTTGTCAATATTTGTTTCTTCCCGTCTTTAAGGCCTCTGGGTTGCTTCTGGTCATGATCCAGAGCCCAGATGATGTAAAGCCAAGCACTGACCAACGAGCAAACCTGGCGTACGGTCCCAGTTGGGTGGCGTACGGCATGCTTGACACAAGGCAGTGCGTGGCCCTTATATCATGAGTCCTTCCCAGCCTTTTATTTCTTCCCCACTCTGTTTATGGGGTTTGTTGTGCCTTTCCTTGGCTCTTAGCCATTTCTTATGCCTGTCTGCCTGTATTTTGTACTCAAAGCTATATTGATTAACTGCGTGGTTTGTCCTGGGTGTGCGCTGGTCCCTTCCAGAGCCCAGAGGGTTGAGGATAGGAGCCGTGAGAAATCAGATAGGTAGTGTACGCCAGCCCATAGGTGGCGTGCGCAGGGTCTACTGGCGTGTAGTGGTTCTGCCATTGCGTGCCAGCATGTCATCTGCTCACGTACCCGACGAGCAGCGTACACCACCTCACTGAGCTCTTTTACAGTGCTTGTTCTCAATCTATGTTCTTACGTTTAATTCAATTCAAGCAAGCAAGCCATCATCCATAAAGCATTTTGTCATAATAAACTGCAAACTGTTACAGTCTTCATCCCCATTAACTGTTCCCCCGCCCTAACTGGCTAAAAATGATCAAATGAGAGAAAAATGCAAACGTTTTACAAAATGCCCGAGTAGAGACCGATCTCCGGATTGGGCGAGAGGGGGTGCCATAAAACCCTTCCCCTCTCGTAACCTGGCTCCCGAACCTCAGATATCGAAGGTGACGACGGACCAGTCTACGCCTTT
>BPLS01020358.1:0-12137 GCA_019656275.1 Rhododendron kiyosumense | reverse complement strand
TTGGATAGTCAAACGGTCAACGGTCGCGCCTATTGACCTTTCCCACAATTGCCCCCCACGCGTATGACTCACGCGCTGTCATGCGCGCGTGTAACGGTCGGGACTACTCAGATCTCTGCAACCATCACGCCTCTTTACTTTATGGCGTCATTTTCTCGAGATTTGGGGGACCCTCCTTGAGTATAAATGGCCACAGTTAGCCATAAAACCAAGTTACTTTCCAAAGATCCCATCTTTCTCTTCTCTCTCTTCCATCAAAGCCTCAAACTTTCTTCTTCCTTCTCCCCCTCTCCGACTGCAACTTTCTCTCTCCCCTTGGTCTGAAATGGTGAGAGACGACGTGGAGCAGGGGAGTAAGGCCATCATGCACACTTCAATCCGGGCGCTCCCGGCGGATGAGTGGCGCCGGGCGCCGTATCTCGGCGGCCCGAGTGACTCGTTCTGGCGGAAGGCGGAGGCTTTCGTTCCGGAGACAGAGATTTCAGAGGATCCTCTCTCCCTAGCCCCTGAGGTAACTGTTGAGGAGGCTGATTTGATCCCTCCTTCTTCTGTTCTGAGATTTCGAGTAGAGAGAGGGGATATCCCTTGCTGCTTCGTCAACTACGAGGCCGTATCTCAGGCGCCAGTCCATTGGGGCGACTAGGTGGAGTCGGTCCTGAGTGATACTGATTTCGTGCATGCACTTAGGGCTTCCCGTGCCCTCGAACCCGTCCGCTTGTCCACGGAGTTGAGCATCCGTAAGAACAACACAAATATCGATCTCATGGTTTCTCGCTGGAGTAGGGACACCCACACCTTCGTGTTTCCGTGGGGAGATGGCGGCCCCACTTTACAAGACACGGCTGTGCTGATGAGGCTGAGTACGAGGGGGTCGGTGGCTCTCGACCCCTCGAATCTTTCTCCGGCTGATGCGAGGCTGGTGGAGCGGCTGAAAAGGGCGTATACGGAGGCAGGGAAGTACGGGTCCCGCTTTGATCGAGAAGGTCACGTACGGGCCCCTCCGAAGTCGGGCAAAACATCTTGGTGTTGCTGGCTGCGCTATTTTTTCAAAGACTTGCCTCCTCCCGGGACTGTGCCTCCTGCGGGGCAGGCATCTGAGTTTTATGGGAAGATGTACGATTCTGATCTCCAACTGGCTGGTTTCCTCGTTTATTGGCTGTCTTTCTTTGTGATTCCCGAGTTTCCCTATGAAGGGCCAAACCACACTGTTTTCCCCCTCGCGGTGAGCCTCGCGAGGGGTGATTTTGTTCCGTTGGGGCCTCTCTTCTTGGGCTATTTGTTCCACCGTTTGGATCAGGTTCATGCTGATACCGAGAGGTCCATGGGGCGCTATGACATGGTTTCGGTGGTGCATACTCAGTTCCTGATGGCTTTCTGTTTCGAACACTTCCCAAGTCTCGCGCCTTCACCCGCGGACATTAGCGGGGGCGACGAGCCGCAACCCCGGATCATGAGATGGAGTGGGGTAAGTTCAACGAAGCCCTGGGGGAAGCGGATTGATGATGCTGACGCATTCTTCCCGCGACCATATGCTGAGCCTGTCGAAGGCGCGCTTCCCACTAGCTTCTTTTCGAAAAGTGACCGTGTGGTGGACTTCCAGACGGAAGGTATTACCGTTTCTGCCTCTGCTCTTGCTGCCTTTACTGCTGCTTGCCCGTGTTCTCTTCCTGCGTTATGCGCGGAAGGGGCACGCTCTGTGTTGTATCGCCCTGACAGGGTAGCGCGGCAGTTCGGCTATGACCAGGGCGCGCCGGGTCAGGCGCCACCGCTGAAGAGCTATGCTGAGAGCCTCTGCCGCTTCACTAGGGCTTCTGTGGCTGAACTGACAGAGGGTTTTACTGTTGTTGTGCTGCCGCGAAATGATAGAGAGACATTCTTTACAGCAAATGGCCGCCTAGCTTGGCTCCGCAACCTCGACTCTTTCATCAATTACGTCCGCGGCATCCTTGAGATCCCGCCTTTTTCAGATGTCTACCACCGCGACGTGTCTTTACGGTCCCCGAAGGCAAGGCAGCCTGGTTGGCGGGGCAAGAAAAGTTACTGGGCTTTGTCAACCACTACCCCCGCGGCCAGCCGCGGTGTTACCATCGCGGAGCCGGTTTCAACTGTGATTCCCTCAAGGCTGACTCGCGCGAAAGCAAAGGAGC
Organism: Rhododendron kiyosumense; assembly: GCA_019656275.1. Taxonomy (NCBI): domain Eukaryota; kingdom Viridiplantae; phylum Streptophyta; class Magnoliopsida; order Ericales; family Ericaceae; genus Rhododendron; species Rhododendron kiyosumense. The sequence goes on along the minus strand of BPLS01020358.1, from coordinate 9,990 downwards.
AGGCCTCTTCGCAGCAGCAAGGCCCTCAACTAAGGCGGCTACGAAAGGTAAGCCTTCAGAACAACACTTCTCCATTTCTTCTTGGAGGTACTCACTGTCTTACATCTGTAGCCACCTCTGAACCAATCTCTTCCTTTAGGGTGCCCCCGTTCGAGCGGCAAGGACACTTCGTTCTGAAGAGACCCCTGCGAGCGTCGCATCAGTGGGTGAGACTTGCTTCTCTCATTGCTCTTCATTGGTTTTCCCATTGTTTCATCGCTGTTTTCTCACTCGCCCATCTTTGCTCTATAGGCTCCTCATTCAGGCGTGAAGGGGGGGAACACAACCCCTCGAGCAAGCTCAAGAGAAAGAGGGAAGATGAGGAAGGTTGCGAGGAAGACTCCTACAGCAGCATTGATGACACTGTTCCAATAAGTCAGTCCTTCAAACTGCCCCGCGTCGCACAGCTTGGTTCAAGCGGCGTGCCCGTCGTCGCGGGTAAGAAGGTGGTCGCTGACTTGGCTGAAGAGGAATCTGGCGAAACTGCCAGTGACGTGGAGGACAGCGATGATCGCCAAAGTGAGGAAACTGAAGACAGCAATGCTGATGGCAGTGGTGATGATGAAAATGGTAACGATGAGAACCGTGGCGGTGATGACAATAATACTGGAGACCCAGGTGATGATGAGGAAGGAGGCGGTGCTGAGGTTGAAAATGATGGAGATGGCACCGGTAATGGTGGCGACGATGGTGAGGGTCGCGATGGCGGCGGAGGTGTTGGTGAGAACTTGGGCGTCGACATAGCGCATCCTGCAGTTGAAGAGGATGAAAAGGATGATGAGGGTTCGGGTTTGATACCTTGTCGGAGGGTTCCAACAGAGGGTTTTCTCACAGTTCCCGACATCAACCAGTTGGCGCCGGAGGCCATCCCCCCACCGCTAGTTCGACTAGATGCGGCAAATTCTGCCTTCGACCTTTTCCACAGGCGTGTCAATGTCCCTCCTACCGGTGACCTTACCACGCATTTTCAAGCACATGATGCGGCTGTGGCACTTACAAATCTGACTTCCGCGGAGGTCTTCGCAGACTTGCAAGATGATACTCTGATATCTCTTGGGACCCCGCAGGTGGGGTACATTGCTGGTGACTTTGGTGACGGGGGCTCCTTAACAGCTGGGGGATCTGACTCGCAGCAACAAGCTGAGGCCGGTACTAGCCGCGGACATGCGGCGGCGGCTGATGATGATTCCGAAGTACAAGTGGTGGAGCCGCCAGCCAGTAACGAGGAAGAGGAATTTTCAAACGAGGCTTTCTTTGGGCAGTTCCGCCTTACTCGCGATGAGACCTCCTTCATTTCCTTCATTCGAGACCACTTCCGCTACACCTTTTTCAAAGTTCGCGAACTCTACAGTCTGACCATGGGCCGACTGCAGCTTGAGTGCCTCTACAATTTCTTACAGAGTATCAAGGACATAAGGGTATGCGATCTGGGCCTCAGCCAAATCGAGGAGATCGGACATACCGTCCAAAACTTTGATAAGCTGGGCTTTGACATCTGGTGGGTGTACAAGGAACTTGAAGCCGCTAAGATCATGCGCGAGAATGACGTGCGCTGGAAGCACTGCGAGGGGGCGAAGGCGGCCTTGGAGGAGGCCCAAGCGACTCTTGCCCGAGCGCGAGACACAGTTGCTGTGGCCGAAACGGTGGTGGAGGAGCGCAGGCTGGTTTACGAGCGCCTGGCTGAGGAGGCCCGTCTTGGTGATAGACTTGTTGATGTGCCTCTCTGCGACACTGATCCTTTCATGAAGAAAGTCTTTGGTTGATAGCTTCGGTTTCCCCCCCTTTTTGGTATTGTAATGTAATGACTTTGAAAGACTTCGTAGTAACTTTTGTGGTAACTTTTGGTGGATGTAATGACAAGATCGGATACTCGCAGTAGTTTTTATGCGTAATATGCCTATGTTTTAAGAACATAGTTAAGTGATATTACAACTGCCTGCTTTACTTTCCGTCGATTGTCCCTTACATGTTACTTGCCACCTTTTACATGAAAATTGTTCATAAATGAACTAAGGATAGCATGGCACAAAGCCTTCTTTGAAACTGAAAATACATGGCGTACCCTTACATCATGGGTAGTACATTTTAATAAACTTAGCATTAATGGGGCCACAAGTTTTCGCCACAAGTTTTGTCATGGATCTGACGCAACTTGGTCTTCGCTTCGCCGGGTCCTACACATCTCGCTAGCCACCCTTGAGGTCTGCGATAGTAAAGCTCACCGCGGAGGACAGTAAACTGGGCCACCTCCGCGATGGGCAGGTTCCCTTTTCCAGAAACTAACTGCTTCAAGATGGGGTCGCGCCAGTCTTCCTCGCGGCGTGCCCCGAGCTCATGTATGATTGATGGCTCCGACCTTCTGATGATCTCGATCGTCACTTTTTCTTCGTCGAATTCTGTCTTTGCCCCCAATGTCGCGAGGGCATCCGGGAATCTGTTGTCTGACCTTGGCCTGTGGATTATGTCCACTGCCTCGAATCTTCCCATTAACTTCTGAACTGTCGCCCTATAGGGCGCGAGGGTGGGTTCCTTAAGCGCGAACTCACCGAAAGTCTGGAGGATGATGAGTTTTGAATCCCCCACAATTTTCAACCATGAAATTCCTCTAAAACTTGCTGCTAAGAGCCCAAGGATCAAGGCCTCGTATTCTGCTTCGTTGTTGGAGCATGCGAAGCCGAGCTTGTAGGACAAGTACTCCCTTTCTCCTTCATCACTTTGAAGGAGGATTCCTGCGCCACCATGTGCTCCTCCTGCTGCCCCGTCGAAGCTTAGCGTCCAGGACGCCTCGCTTGGACTGGCCGCGAGGGCTTCGAAACCATCTCCCGGCAATGCCTCTTCCAATGGCTCACACTGTCCGCTTGGAAACTGTGCAAGGAGATCTGCTAGGGCCTGACACTTGATAGCCCGCGGAGTGACGCATGTGATCTCAAATTCCGCCAAGGCCAGGAGCCATCTCGCGATCCTCCCGGACAAGGCTAGTCGCAACAGTAAGTATCGCACAGGATCGCTCTTAGTAACAAGCTGTATAGGGAATGACAGGAAATAGTGCCTCAACTTCTGAGTGGTGAACACAAGGGCCAAGCAATGTCGCTCCACCGGTGTGTATCTCTCCTCTGCTCCTTGAACCTTCCGGCTGATGTAGTACACCGGTCGCTCTACCCCTTCTATTTCTTGAGCAAGGAGTGCCCCGATGGATCTTGGTGTCGATGTCAGGTACAAGATGAGAGGCCTCCCTGGCTGTGGTGCAATCATGGTTTCAGGTGAGGCTAAGGCAGCCTTGACGCTGTCGAAGGCTTTCTGATGCTCGCTGCTCCACTTGAACTCTGCTTTTCCTTTCAACAGGTCACTGAATGGCGCGGTTATCTCCGCTAATGCTGGAATGAACCTGCGTAAGTAAGAGACCTTTCCGAGAAAGCGCTTAAGGGACCGCTGCGAGTGTGGCGCGGGCATCTCCGCGATGGACCTTATCTTTGTCTCATCTGCGTCGATACCGTGCCTGTGCACCAGGAACCCCAAGAACTTCCCTGCTGTCACACCAAAGGCGCATTTCAGCGGGTTCATCTTCATGTTGAACTTTCTGCATCTCTCAAATACTTCTTCTAGGTGCTTCAAATGATCAACACTTTCCTTCGACTTGACCACCAAATCATCCACATAGTCTTCTACTATGTGGTGCATTAAGTCGTGAAAAATTGCAGTCATGACGCGCTGGTAAGTGGCGCCTGCATTTTTCAGACCAAAAGGCATCACCACATAGTAGAAATTTCCGAGAGGGGTGCGGAAGGCCGTTTTCTCTGCATCTTCGGGAGCCATCTTTATCTGATTGTACCCGCTAAAACCATCCATGAACGAAAACATTTGGTGACCTGAGGTAGCGTCGACCAATGTGTCCACGTGCGGCAGTGGGAACTCATCCTTAGGGCATGCCTTGTTAAGGTCGCGAAAGTCCACGCAGACCCTAATCTGCCCATTCTTCTTCTTTACTGGTACAATGTTGGCCAGCCATGAGGGGTACTGAATCGGCCGTATAAAACCAGCCTTCCTCAACTTCTCGACTTCTTCCTTTATTTTCTCCTCCAACTCCGGGTTGTACTTTCGCTGCCCCTGCCTCACGGCCTTGGAGTTGGGGAATACGTCCAAGTGGTGTAAGACCAGGCCTCCATCGAGCCCGGGCATCTCCTCATAGTGCCACGCGAAGACATCCGCGTACTTCCGCAACAACTTGATCAGCTTTTCTCGAGTTTCCTTCCCTAGCGCCTTGCTTATAAACACAGGCCGCGGGGATCCTTCGCCTTCTCTCAAGTTTATCTCTTCCAAGGCCTCCTGCTGCGGCCTAGGACCATCCTGCATGCATTCTGGTGCAGGCTCCAGCTTATCCACCAAGTCTGGCTCGACTTCTACTGTTATCACAGTGTGGGGGCTCGCGACCCCGTGAGGGACCGTTACCCCCGCGCACCGTCATAAGCAGTACACCGTCTTGCCACCCTCCTGGATCTTAGTAACTTTCCTCGGGACCGCTGGTGTCACCTTCGCGGCGGGTCGCTTGCTCGCGACCCCCTCTTCCCTGTTCATGATGTTCTCCCACCTTGGGACCTTGATACCAATGGGCTTGGCTGATACCACTTCCACTTCTTCCTCCATCTCGGAGAAATAGACTGCATCGGGCAGGTGGGCCTCATCTGCATCGAAAGGCTTTTCCGACGCGGCTACCGTGACCCTCTTTCCTGCCCATATCCCCTTCATGCACTGATGGTAACTTGATGGGACTACAGCATACTTGTGCATCCAGCTCCTTCCAAGGATAATATGGTAGTTCGTCTGTGCGTCGATGATGTGGAACTTCGTCGCGGCGCGGATGGCACCTACAGCGAGGTCTACCACCACATAGCCCAAAGACCCTTTCTTTTCTCCTCCGAATCCTGTGATCGCGACAGAGGATTTTATGATTCGGTTTTCTGGTATTCCAAGCTTCTGGAAGGTAGCGAGTGGCATGATGTTGATGGATGCCCCTCCGTCTAGGAAGGCTCGCTTCAACTCAACCCCCTTGATGTGGGCTGTCACATAGAGTGGCCTGTTGTGGGAGAATGTGACGCGACGGTCAGCATCAGAGAAGGTGATAGAGTTAGCCCCTTCTCGGATGGTTCGCGGCACCGAGCCATCCGCAGCCATGCACGCTTGCTGGTGCGCTTCCGCGATGCTCACGATGGACTTGGTGATTTCTGTTCTAGCCGCGGCTGTGAAGCCTAATGCGTCGTAGAACGCCTTGAACTTAGTACTTCCTTGCAACACCTTGACTGCAGCGTCAGGGTCAGGGATGACCCTTGGCTGCTCGTGAGAAGCAATTTCATCCAAGTGATCGTAATAGGAAGTCATACAGACCTCCTCGTCCGTGTACTCATCTTCTTCAGCAAAGAAGTTGTAACAGGCAGCCATATGGACAGCACACTCGTGCTCAGGATAAGGATGGTCACGTACGTCGCTAGGGTGGCCATTTCCAACCTTCAGCTGATTGGCTTCCTGCTTTCTCTTGAAAATCCTTCTTAGGGTCCAACAATCGCTTGTTGGGTGCTTCATGTGCCTGTGGTACACACAGTACCTCGGACTCTCGCGATCCTGCCGCGATGGTTCACGCTCAACCTCGGGCAATTTGAGTACACCGTCGGTGACCCATTGTTCCACCAACGCTTTCACTTCTTCCATACTGCAAGGGTATTCTGGGACTTCAGCTGGTTCTCTATCCCTTCGCTTCTTGTGACCACCGCCGTCGCTACCACCCCCCTGCCTCTTGTGCGACGGTGGCGCAGAAGAGGCAGCAGCGACTGTGAGAGTGCGGTTGGACTTCCAGTTATCCTTGGGAGGTAGCTTCACAGTATGGCGGAGGTTGTAAGCTGCCTCCAGGAGAGCTGAGAAGGTTGGGATCTTGATGTTCACCAGGAACACGCGATAGTCGCGTAGGATTCCGTCAATACATATTTCGACCAAGTGTGACTCGCCCACTGGCTCGTGGCAGTCCACAGCTTTGTCCTGAAACCGCTTAATGTAGTCAATGATATCTTCACCATGTCGCTGAGTTTCCTTCACGAGGGACAAGGTAGTGACCTTCTCGCGGACTTGGAAGAACTTAGTGTAAAACTTGTTTACCATTTCTTCCCAAGTTTCGATCGAATAAGGTTTAAGATTCACATACCAAGTGTACGCTCGCGAGGTAAGGGACTTGGAGAACTCACGGAGGCGAAGGTTATAGTCACCGGAATGGGCCCCAAGTGTTTCGATGAACCGAACCACATGCTCTTGGGCGTTGCCCTCTTTTCTGTCAAACTTAATGAACTTGGGTGGGGTATATCCTTCTGGATAAGGTAGAGAGAGAATGGCTATGGGATATGGGGGTTGGATATCGGGGTTGGGTAGGGAGGGAAGAGTGGCTTTGGTTTTTTCTTTGAGGAGGAGGGCTTGAACATCAGCTGCAATGAGGAACTGATTTTGGGACTGGCCGTTGTTCTCGGCCTGGAGAGGCTGCTGGTGGACTGAACCAGTACCCGTAACAGGGGCTGGTCCGCCGATTTGGGGGTTTTGGGGGTTTTGAACAGGGTTTGCTGGATTTGCAGCTGCTGCTGCGACTGCTGCTGGATCTGGGACTTCCCCTGCAGCAGGCTGCTGGGGTGCTACAGGTGGGACTGCTGGTGGTATAACCGGTGCTCTTGGAAGAGCTGCAGTGATGGCCTCCGTGAGAGCAGTCATAGCAGCAATCATCTGATTTTGGCCATCTCGGACAGCCTGAAGGACTTCCATGGTGGCATCTCCCCTTTGAGTGGAGGATCCGTCGCCCTCTGCCAAGATCGGCCCCGTATTGGGCAGGTTTTCCGCCATGGTCGCTACTGCGCGATTTGGAGGTTGTTGAACAGCTGGAGTTTCTAGACCACTTCTTAAGCTAACCATAAACTAAGCAACCTCCCCAGCAGAGTCGCCAATGTAGGATAGGTCCGATTTTTGAGTGGACAAATACCCTTTAAGAAAATAGATGTGCCGGAGAGGTTGTAATAGCCATGGAAAGGGATGAAAGGAGTGATCTAGAAGGGTGAAGAAGAAGAGCAGGGGTGAACAGAGAGGGTAGGCAGTGGAGATCCAAACCCAAGAGATCCCTAGGAGGAAAGACAATAGAGCCCCTGAAAGAGGATAAGATATCCTTTGAAATCAGTGCTCACCAACTTTCTCTCTCTAGGAACTGTTCACAAGCTCTCTCGCTTCTGAGGTTCAATGAAGAAACGTTCATTTTTATAGCCCACACGAGCTAATGCTCGGGCACCAAGTGGCGCGCTGATAAAATGACACGTGTCCCTTCTGTACCCCCTGACCGCCGAGGTGTTGCTACCCTCGCGATGACCGCGAGTATGACAGTATGCGTATCCTCTTATTCGCGGAGATCCTCTTCTTCTTTTACAGCCACCAAGCCACTAGATCCCCTTCCTTCCCGTAGGGCAAGGTCGTGACCTACTCGGTCGCGCCAATACCGCTTGCCAAGCCTCAAGGGGCCCCTCGGGTCCTGCCTAAAGGCCGAAGCAGACATAAGAGTCTGGGCAATTTCCCTGGTGCCTTGGTTAAACCGCATTAATCGCGCCAAGTGTCCACCGGAATGAATATAACTCTCTCCTTAAGGGAGGAATTTGAGCTCGCGACCCTTATACGGGCGCTGCAAAGCTATGGGTAGCGCAAGGCTCCCACGCGCAAGGCCACGTGTCGCGCGACTGAGGCGCCACGTGGCGAGCTAGGGTTCGCTGGTCAAATCGTCAACCCCGCGAAGACGAGTACACGTGTCAGCTGCTCATTGGATAGTCAAACGGTCAACGGTCGCGCCTATTGACCTTTCCCACAGACGGTACTAAGTAATGGGTAAATTGGAAAGTTGTATTTTTATTTTTAGAATGCCTGCAGGCGGGATTTTGAGATGTGATGATTTTGAACTGGCAAAGTAAGCCCGGTGATGAATTGAATTTGGCGGGAATCCAGTGATGAATTGAAACTGGCAAAGTAAGCCCAGTGATGAATTGAAATTGGCAAAGTAAGCCCAGTGATGATTGTGATGTGGTGCATAAGATAGGCGAACTCTAGTTATGATTCGGGCATGATAAGCTTCCTTTTGGTGTAATGAGAGGGATACACACTGAGTACATAACTTAGGTGCAATCCGCGACAGCAAAAGAAAGTGAACTCATGGGACAGGGCATAACTAGCAGTTGGGGAGGAAAGATCTCGCGGAGGAGATCTTAGATTACACGTTAAGTTATTGGATAGTTATAAATCAGTTTATGTGGAAAAAGCTCTATTTTACTTTTTCGCATTACTATTATCCTGTTGGTTGCTAGCTGTAAAGTAAGAGGGTGGTTGTGTTGGATTATTCTACTGGGTGATTTATCACTCACGGATACGTCTGTATCTTGATAAATCATTTGCTTCAGCGATCAATATACAATATAATGATTCCTTTCCACATCCTCAACAGACGCTACTAAAAAAAAAGTAAAAGAAAAAATTACACCTCAATAAAATGGGAATTCATGGAAATGTGTTATTTGGTCATGAATGTACCAACCAAAAGAAAACTCGGCCTATGCAGCTTCACCGCCCTATCCTAATGTGGTCACCACAATACTGTTCAAAAGAAAATAATTGCACATATACTGATACAATAATGAAGGGTGGGGACGTAGCAAACGCTACGTTGTCATTTCACGAGGAGGACATTAATGGACATAAGTTGCCAGATTATTTCTTATCTCATTGGATAAGCATTAACCTTCTCCTCATCCCACCCAAAACCAATGTTGAGCTAAAATTTGTATTGCGGTCGCTTTAGGCCTCTAAAAAATTTAAATTTCAAGGGGTATACTTTTTTACCTCTTACTAATAGTCCGACAAAAGAACCTCATCTTTATTTTCCTTTTAAGCCCTAAAAATCAGGGCCAGCTCTGATCCCATCATTGAAGAAATTAAAGACCAGCGCCTTCTTTTTAATCCTTTTCTTTCACTTCACCCACTAAAATCATCGCCTTCTTTATTTTTGTTTGATGGTGAAGCATCGCTTTCGTCCCCCACTCTAGAACTCTTGAATGTGACTTGACAGTGAGATTTATTTCATGTGTTATTGCCCAGGTCTTCCATAACCGAGAGGCAAAAGGCTTGGCTAGTGGTTCTTTTCTTCTTTTGTTTGCAAACAATTTTGAGCAATCCAAAAATGGTCTCTTTAGGGTACTATGACATCCTCTTAGCACTACTATGCTTTGTTTTCCTCTATGTCTATTGCACAAACGACGGGCTGCCCCGGAACTGGCCGCTTCTCGGAACACTGCCGAGTATCCTCGTCAATGTCCACAGGATTCACGTCTGGTGTACCGGTTTTCTCAGCCGGGCAGGGGGTACTTTCCTAATCAAGGGGCCTTTGTTTTCCAGCATGGACATGTTGGCCACGTGCGATCCAGCCAACGTGCACTACATAATGAGCGCGAACTTCTCGAATTTCCCAAAGGGGCCACATTTCCGGGAGATATTCGACGTTCTGGGAGACGGGATTTTCAACGCTGATGCAGATTCGTGGCGCAACCAGAGGAAACTTGCTCTGCTGCAGATCGGTCACCAGCGGTTCCACCAGTTCCTGGGGAAAAACAGCAAGAACAAACTGGAGAAAGGGCTTGTCCCTATTCTTGACCATGTCTCCAAACTAGGCCTAGTGGTGGATTTGCAAGATTTGTTTCAAAGGTTTACGTTTGACACCACGTGCTTATTCATCACCGGATACGACCCCGGTTGCCTATCCGTTGAACTCCCCAAAGTTCCTTTTGCGAAAGCCCTTGATGATGCCGAGGAAACATTATTGATTCGCCATGCCATGCCCGAAAGCTTTTGGAAGTTACAAAGGTGGCTAGGGGTCGGACAAGAGAAGAAATTGAGCGATGCGTG
>BPLS01020352.1:430-19915 GCA_019656275.1 Rhododendron kiyosumense | reverse complement strand
CTCATGGCACCCAAAGATCGTGAGAAGACAACTTTCATCACCGAATGAGGGACTAACTGCTATTTGGTCATGCCGTTTGGATTGAAGAATGCCGGTTCTACCTATCAGAGAGCGGCTACGACTATCTTGCATGATATGATGCACAAGGAGGTTGAAGTCTATGTCGACGATATGATTGCCAAATCAAAAACCCGAGAAGGACATATTCCTGTGCTAAGGAAGCTTTTTGACAGACTCCGTGAGTTCCGGATGCGTCTTGATCCACAAAAGTGTACCTTTGGGGTCACAGCGGGCAAGATGTTCAGTTTCATGATCACCTCTCGTGGGATTGAAGTTGATCCGTCAAAAATCGAGGCCGTACTTGAAATGAAGCCACCTGAGTCTGAAAGGGGAGAGCGGAGTTTTTTGGGGAAGGTTCAGTTCATCAACAGATTCATCACCAAGTTAACCCTAACTTGCGAGCCGATGTTTCATCTACTCAAGAAGGATAACCCATTTGTATGGTCAGACAAATGCCAAGCAGCCTTCACTTCAATCCAAAACTATCTGCAGAATCCTCCTGTTCTCATGCCGCCGGTGCCCGGGAAACCCCTGATTCTTTACTTATCTGTGAACCCTACGTCCATGGGATGCTTACTAGCTCAGGAAGGGGACAATGGAGTTGAGAACACCATTTACTACTTAAGTAAGAAGATGGTTGGATTTGAAGAACGCTACACTGCCTTGGAAAAGACATGCTGGGCCCTTGTTTGGGCCTCCAAGAAATTAAGACACTACATGCTGGCTTACCCAATGAAGTTGATCTCTCGAATGGATCCTCTCAAGTATCTATTTGAGAAACCTGTGCTCACTGGTAAGTTAGCACATTGGTTACTTCTCTTGGCAGAATTCGACCTTAAATATGTCACAAGAAAATCAGTAAAAGGGCATACCATTGCAGAATTCTTAGCCGATCATCCTGTGGACGGACCAGAGGATTCAGATTTCGTGTTTCCAGATGAGGAAGTACTAGCAGTTGTTGAAGATGTTTGGACTCTTTACTTCAATGGAGCAGCCAATCAGAAAGGATTCGGAATTGGGGTCTTGTTAATCACCCCTGACGGTTCTCATATTCCGCTTGCATTCAAACTCAATTTCGACGTCACGAACAACCAAGTAGAATACAAAGCCTGCATCGTAGGTATGGTGGCTGCACTCGCACTTGGCGTTGAGAAACTCGAAGTCATCAGGGATTCTAACCTAGTTGTGTCTCAAGCCAATGGGGACTGGAGGGTGCGCAAAGAGAAGTTGAAACCTTATCATCAGGATTTGGAGGGGCTAATTCCTCGTTTCAACAAGGTGACTTTCACTCACGTTCCCCGATTGAAGAACCATTTTGCCGATGCACTTGCTACTTTAAGTTCCATGATCGAACTGCCTTTGGGAGTCAAGCTCCACCCTATTCTAATCGAACAACGGAATTGTCCTGCTTACCAATACGTCAACGCCATCGATGATGTTGATGATGGCCTACCCTGGTACCATGACATATGGAACTTAGTCGAGGGTGGCTTGTATCCGCCCGAGTCCTCTAAAAAGGATCAAACTGCGTTATGAAGGATTACTGCTCAGTACATTATCTGTGGGGGGAGGGTATATAAGAGATCTCATTGTGGGATGCACAAACTCTGTGTCAACGGCACCGAGGCTATCAGAATCATGGAGGAAATCCACGAAGGGGTTTGTGGTCCTCGCATGAGCGGCATCATGCTCGCTAGGAAGATCTTGCGTCAAGGCTACTTCTGGTCTACTATGGAATCTCAGTGTGTGGATTACATGCGGCGACGTCACAAGTGCCAAATCCATGCTAATCTGATGCATGTTCCTCCCTCTAACCTATTTCGCATGGTTTCACCTTGGCCTTTCTCTGTATGGGGTATTGACGTCATCGGCATTTTCAGGCCTTCTACTTCAAACGGTCACAGGTTTATTCTGGTAGCAATCAACTACTTCACTAAGTAGGTTGAAGCTGAGTCGTACAAAACTTTGACCGCGGTCCAAGTTGCTCATTTCATCAGAAAGAATATCATCTACCGGTATGGGGTCCCCCAGGCATTTGTATCAAACAGTGGGAGTCATTTCAAAGGCAAGGTTCTGGAGCTCTTCGAAGAATTCAAGATTCAAATCCATCATTTAACTGTCTATCACCCTCAGACGAATGGGGCAGTCGAAGCGGCAAACAAGAATGTCGAGACAATCATCAAAAAATCTGCGGAATCCGCCAGGGACTGGTACGAGCAACTGTCTTTGGCACTTTGGGGATATCGAACATCGATCCGGACATCAACGGCGGCAACTCCCTATTCCTTGGTCTACGGGATGGAAGCAGTTCTCCCTATAGAGCTCGAGGTACCGTCTCTGAGGATTATGATAGAATCAGAACTCTCGGAATCCAAGTGGCTCAGTGGAAGATTTGTCGAACTCATGCTTTTTGACGAGCGGAGGCTCCGAGCCTTGTATCATGTTCAGGGGTATCAATGGAGAATTGCCCGGGCATTCAACAAGAAAGTGAAGTCTAGGGACTTAATTGAAGGGGACATGGTCACAAAGGAAATTCGAGCGCCAGTTTTCGACCCCCGCTGTAAATTCCGACCTAAATGTTCCGAACCTTATATCATCAAGACCATCCTTTCTGGGGGAGCGGCTCAGCTCATTGATCTCGACGGCAACAAGTTCAACACTCTGGTTAACCTAGATCAACTCAAGCGTTACTATCCCTGAGAGAAGCTCGTTGGACCGAAAACCACAAGGTTGGGCAGTTCCAAGCAAAAATTAGAGCAAGCCTGCTAGACTGAAAACCTAAAAAGGCGGTTTAGGCAAAAATGAATAGGCATCAATCAAAGCTCGCTAAACCGAAAACCCAAACGGGCGGTTCTAGGCAAAAATTAGAGCGCAAAAGGAGCTCCAAAATACCCGAGCAAATCTTAGACTGAACTACGTGCTGACCTAATTCCTTGAAAAGGGATACGTAGGCAATCTCTCTGTGAGATTCGGTCACAATGAATCAACTTGATCCACGGTTTAACTCGATACTCGAACGATACGGTGTTCAACACTCAAATCAGAAGGGGAAAACTCTTAAGCTTTTATCTTTATTAAAATTATAACTTTTATTACACAGGCTGAGCAGTCTTAAAAAGATTTAAGCGTAAAAACAGAATAAAAACACTCGAGGCCTCAACAGGCTCATAGTTTATTCTAGATCATAAAGGTCCGTCAAAGAGTCAGTCATCATTTCGCCTGCTTGCAACTTCTCTTTTTAACCATGTTTGATATCGGTGTGTAAGGTCCGTGCTGAAATCTAGATCAGCTCCTCCGAGTTGCCTCAGACCCTAATTGTGCTCATATCCTCTCAAGTTCTGGGCAGTGAAAGCAGGGACTTGGAAATCCTCAATCCCGACTCGATGAAGCCCCTGGCTCATTCCTAACTGGCGGAGGATGCGATCAGGAATATAGAATGTGAAAACGGTCAGCCCAGCTATCACCATTCTTTCAAAACCTGCAGAATTCAGGGCCATGTCCGGGATATTCAGGGCCTCATGCCTCCAAGTGATCTCATTCGGTAGCATCTCCCTCATGAAGGTATACCATTGATGCATGCTCATTTCTGGGTAGATCATGCCCCGCTAGTGCATTCGATGGGGCAGATGGGGCCAATTTGCTTTTGGCGCCGTGAGCAATCCCAATTTGTCAGACAACCAGAGCTACATGAGCGGAAAAACAAGTAAGAAGTCATATAAAGCTTGAGCGGAAAAACAAGTAAGAAGTTTCAATATAGCTTTAGCCGAGCGACGAGGTAAAAAAATAGAGCGTGCGAAAACCAGAAAAAGGTGAACTGAGTGAGAATTTATCTACAACAGAAGCGGACTACCACTAAAGACATTTGTTTGGCTAGTAGAAACTAAATCCAAACCCATTAGTGTTTCAGCCAGAATAAATGGCACCACGTTCCTGCGAGCGCCCATTTGAGCAGCAATGCTCCCCAGCATGGGGTTCACTTGCCCATTCAGGGATACTAGCAAATAAGCGGCCAACACGCTGATTGCCAGAGGGAATCGACGCCGAGCCTGTAGGGCTATGTCCTCGACGTTCCCTTCCGGCCCGTACCATTCCATTAGGCGCATAATGTTGATTTGCCCTCCAGCTAACAAACTTTCAGCTGCTCCCCTGGTGATATTAAGGCTTGACTACAGGAGCTTGGGTATATTTTTCCTGTAAGGCGGCACGACAATTGTCACGCCCTGAATTTTCAACATAATAATAATAATCTTTCATAAGGAAAATTATTACTAAAGTTCGTCATAATACCCCAAGGGTTTTCTCATATTCCATCCAAAAGTACAAATATCATCCAAGTTTACAATAATGGCTCTCCGGCCCCAAATTTCATAGTTAAACAAAAGACAGCAAGTTTGGTGATTACATGATTTAACAAATCATAAGAGTAGCTCAAAATTACAATTACATCTCTCAAAAGGATTTTACAAAGATGTCAAAGTAATTCCTCGATGTTAGCTTTCAAAAGGATGGAGTCGTATGCACGTCAAGCACTCCAAATCAATGCCCTTGAGGTGTACCTGAAAATAATAATAGGTTGAGCTACACTAGCCCAGTAGAGAAATCTTTGCTCAAACTATATGCATATGAGATGGACAATGCACCGAGATGAATATTGACACAAGAAAATTTCTCACATGTACAAGAGTAAGAGAACAAGACATGGTAACCAACATCGTTCATTTTCATATCGCTTGATAATCTCTAAGTTCACCATTTCCACTATGTTAAGTATTCTCGATTTCATGTCCGAGCATTTGGGACCTCGTGCATCCCGTAGTCATTCCGGCATCGCACCATTCGGTGGATCCGTGGCTTTCTTGTGCACTTCCGAGCTTTTGGGGCCTCGTGCGTCCCGTTTCCGGCATCCCACCTCATAGTGGTTCCGTGGCTTTCTTCGTTTCGTTCTATCGTTCTAAGTTGTGATTTTCCATTCTACAAGCCTCAATACCATAAAGCATGACGTATGTCAATCCAAAACATTCATAAAGTATGTCACAATACTCACGTAATAACCCAAATGCATAGACAAACGCACAAATATCATATTCACTTAGTTTAACGCTTTTCTTTGTCATAACGAGAGCCAAAGGAGTGGGGACGAGCAACGAATTATTGGGACGCGAGCAATCGAGTTTAAACATGATAGAATGTGATTGGAGAGTGTTAGAAGCAAACGGGGATCAACACAATCGACGGATAATCAACGAAGTTCAAAAATAATTTTCTAAGTCATTGGTACCAATACCTCAAAAAGTAGGTATTGGTACTGAGCCAATCCAGAGAGCAATCCGAGACTGCGGTATTGATAGCTCAAAAAGTAGGTATTGATACTGAGCCAATCCAGAGAGCAATCCGAGACTGAGGTATTGATAGCCCAAAAAGTAAGTATTGGTACTAAGGTATTAATAGCCCAAAAACTAGGTATTGGTACCACTGCATTGCAGTGAACATCTGCAGAAAATCAGAAACGAGCAAAATTTCGAAATCCAACCAACTACAGCCCGATTTTAGCACACAACCAACTCATAAACATGTAGAGAGAGTAAGAATTCCCTACCTCGACTTCGAGAGCGAAACCCAACGAGATTGATCGAACCCTAGCCTTGAAATTCGAAATCCTTCGAGAATACTCCTCTTCGAACTTACTTCAACGAAACCCGAGGTCGAGAGCTCGAGAGGATGATGATTTAGTGAAGATTTTGGTAGGTTTTGAACTTGGAGTGGGATTCTTGAGTGAGGGTGTGAGGGAGAGAGAAAAGAGCCGAGAGAGGGGGAAACGCCAGGAGAGAGAGAAAGAGAAATGAGGATTTTTCTCTTCTACACACACACCCACACACATATATACTCACATATTCACATATTGCACATGCACCCCTCCACAAACAATCTTCCCACATTCACCCCAACTCATTTAAATCCAAAAAATCCCATATTTTCCTCCATTATAATCATTAATAAACCTTTTTACTAATTTTCGAAAAATACGGGTCTTTACACCCTATCCTCCTTAAGAAAATTTCGTCCTCGAAATTTATAATCATAATCAACAAGGTATGCAATAGTTAGATATGCACCAATTGTATTACTAAACGTCATGCAATAATTTCATAATCATAAACCTTAATTCGGAGACTCACATTGATTTAAACCAAAAATAAGTGCGGATACTTCTCCCTAACCTCATCTTCTCGTTCCCAAGTTGACTCTTCCTTGCTTTGGTTACTCCACAAGACTCGTACTAACGGTATTGTCTTACCCCTCAACACTTGATCGCGTGAATCTAGGATACGAATTGGTTCTTCTCCATATGACGCATCGGCTTCTAACTCAAGTTCGGACCACTCTAAGACATGAGATGGATCCGGCTCGTATTTCCTCAACATGGACACGTGAAACACATCGTGCACTCCCGAAAGTTTTGGTGGCAAGGCCAAGCGATACGCTACTTCTCCAATCTTCTCAATGATGTCAAACGGCCCAATATAACGTGGTGAAAGTTTCCCTTTCTTCCCAAAACGTGACAAACCTCGACGTGGTGATACCTTAAGAAATACGTGATCCCCCTCTTCAAACGATAACGGTCGGCGGCGACGATCGGCATAGTTCTTTTGCCTACCTTGTGCGGTCAATAATCTTTGACGGATCACTTTGACTTGTTCGGTTGTCCTTTCTTGAGCTTTCAAAAGGCGTTGGCAAATTGCTTTCATGCTCTCAGATGTCTCCTTGATCATATCTGGTCCTACCAATGTAGCCTCGCCCAATTCGGTCCAACACACGGGTGATCTACACGGTCTCCCATACAAAGCCTCATATGGTGCCATCTCGATACTTGATTGATAACTATTATTGTACGCAAATTCAATTAACGGCAAATGATCCTCCCAACTACCCCGAAAATCCATGACGCAAGCCCGAAGCATGTCCTCCAAAATTTGAATCGTTCGCTCGGATTGTCCATCGGTTTGAGGATGATACGCAGTGCTAAACAAAAGATTGGTACCAAGAGCGGCTTGCAAGCTTTGCCAAAAGCGCGCGGTAAATCTCGGATCTCGGTCGGATATAATAGAAACGGGGATTCCATGAAGACGGATGATCTCTCGAATGTACAATCGGCTAAGCGTGTCAATCGAATCGGTAACTTGAATAGGTAAGAAATGAGCAGTTTTGGTCAAACGATCCACAATCACCCATATAGCATCGTGTCCCCTCGGTGACTTTGGTAAACCCGTAACAAAATCCATGGTCACGTTCTCCCATTTCCACTCGGCCACTGGCAACGGTTGTAACTCTCCCGCGGGTCGTTGATGTTCAGCTTTCACTTGTTGGCACGTGAGACACTTAGACACGAAGATAACGACATCCCTCTTCATTCCGGACCACCGAAATTGTCTACGCAAGTCATGATACATTTTCGTCCCCCCCGGATGAACGGCTAACGGAGAATGATGAAACTCTCGCAAAATTTCTTCCCGACACGAAATGGGTACGAATAACTTTCCTTGGTAACGTAAGCCCTCATCGGTATGAATCATCCACCCTTCTTGAGCCTTTCCACTAAGGAATTTGGTACGAAATTCCTCCGCTTCCTCGTCATGTTGTTGTGCTTCAATGACTCGATTCGATAAAGAGGATTGAACGGTCAACTTGCATAAGGTCACCCCATCTCGAACTTCCTCAAAGTGCAACGCGTAAAATCCCAAATCATTCATCATTTTCCACTCGTGAATTGCTAGACTCGCAAGGTGTGTTGGTTTTCTGCTCAACGCATCGGCTACTACATTTGCCTTCCCCGGGTGATATTGCAAATCGAAGTCGTAATCCTCCAAATGTTCCATCCAACGTCGTTGTCGCAAGTTAAGCTCTTTTTGGGAGAATAGGTACTTAAGACTCTTATGATCGGAAAAGACCTCAAACCTCTCACCGTACAAGTAATGACGCCAACTTTTCAATGCAAAAACGACAGCTGCAAGTTCTAAGTCGTGCGTAGGATAATTTCGCTCGTGAGTTTTCAATTGCCGTGACCCGTACGCCACTACTCGCCCTAATTGCATCAAAACGCACCCAAGCCCCTCTTTCGAAGCATCACAATAAACAGAATAGCCAACTCCCCGTTCAGGCACAATCAAAACCGGCGCGGTCGTCAATTGTTTCTTCAATTCCTCAAAAGCTGTCTCACATGCATCACTCCAAACAAAACGTGTCCCTTTCCGTGTCAACCTAGTCATAGGTGCCGCTAAACGTGAAAAGTCTTGGACGAAACGACGATAATACCCTGCCAAACCCAAGAAACTACGAATCTCAAACACATTTTTCGGTCGCTGCCAATTCATAACGGACTCTATCTTCCCCGGATCCACAGACACCCCACCATCCGAAACCACGTGACCCAAGAATTTAACCTCCGATAACCAAAACTCGCACTTACTAAGTTTTGCATACAAACGGTGCTCTTTCAGAAGTTCAAGAACGATAGTCAAATGAGTTTGGTGTTCCCCCTTCGAAGGTGAGTATATGAGAATGTCGTCTACAAAAACAACTACGAAGCGATCAAGATAGGCACGAAAAATACGATTCATTAAGTCCATGAAAGTAGCCGGCGCATTCGTCAACCCAAAAGGCATAACTACGAACTCGTAATGACCATAACGTGTGCGAAAGGCGGTTTTCGGAATATCCTCTCTCCGGACCCTTAACTGATGATAACCGGACCTTAAATCGATTTTTGAGAAACAAGTCGCACCCCGAAGTTGGTCAAACAAGTCGTCGATTCTAGGCATTGGATACTTATTTTTAACGGTGACACGGTTGAGCTTACGGTAATCGATACACAAACGAAGTGAGCCATCCTTCTTTTGCGCAAAAAGTGCAGGTGCTCCCCATGGAGATGTACTCGGACGAATAAACCCCAAATTTTCCAATTCTTGCGACTGGACCTTTAATTCCCTAAGTTCAGCGGGAGCAAAACGATAAGGAGGTACAGAGATCGGTGCGGTACCGGGAAGCAACTCGATGGTAAACTCAACTTCTCTCTCGGGAGGTAAACCGGGTAACTCCTCCGGAAACACATCCGGGAAATCGCAAACAACAAGGGGCAACTCCCCACGCATTGACACATCCTCATCCAGAGTCAAACTTGCCAACAAGGAGTAAACGGACTCCCGCTCTCGAGACCCGCACAAATACGGCTCCAACGGTTCTCGACGTTCCCCAAAGAACTCAAAACAAGCACCCTCAGGCGGACAAATACGAACTCGACGCTTGAAACAATCAATGGTGGCATGAAACATAGATAACCAATCCATTCCAAGAATAAGGTCAAAGCCCGACATTCCCAGTACAATGAAATCAAAGGTGAAACGGCGATCATGAATAAGAAGTTCGCAGTCTCGACAAATACGATCCAAAGGCGTTCTATTCCCTAAGGGTGTCTCAACAAATAACGGTGGACTCAAAATTTCAGTTTCCAACTCCAAAGCACACACAAAGGATGCAGCAATAAATGAATGAGATGCCCCGGAATCAAAGAGTACTTTAGCAAAAGAATTGAACAAAAGAAATGTACCCCTCACAACCGAAGCCTCTGGAGCCTGAGAAGTGACTGGAGGCGGTGGAATAGCAGAAGTGATAGCAAATGCCCTACCCTGAGTAGTTTGATTCTGCACAAATCCTCCCCGCTGTCCCGAAGCCTGAGAAGGAGAAGAAGAACTCGCACCCCTTTCATTCTGAGAGCCCTGAGCGGTAGTAGTCTGACGGAAATGTGGTTGTTGCTGTCTCTGCGTACCCCTGAATGACTGCTGGCCAAACCCATGCCCTGATCCCGGCTGCTGCACAGAACCTGACTCACTACGAGCGCTTCTCACTCTACGAGGACAATCCTTGGCTAGATGGCTAAACTCCCCACACACATAACACTCCTTCGACCGACAATCTGCACGAAAGTGGCCCGGCTGACCACAACGGTGACACGTAATCACTGGCCTAGAATGAGCTCCTCGAACCCCAGAAGAAACGGTCGATGCCCTAACACTCGGTTGGCTTTGAGTTGCAGAAGATGACTCCCTTGGCCTTTTCCTCCCCTGGTTCCCAAAAGTCCCCGAAGAACTAACGGTCATGGTCGGTTGCCTTGGTTCCCAAACTCCCCTATTTCTTTGAGACTCCTTCGGTATTTCGACACTCCTCGCGCACTCCACAACCTCAAAATATCTCATCTTATGCTGAGCCACTACCAACCTCTTTACGGAAGAATGCAAACCCTTCTCAAAGCGTCGACATTTCCTATCCTCAGTAGCTACTAGCTCGGGAGCAAATCGTGACAAGGATTGAAACCTCAACGCATATTCAGAAACGGTCATATTACCTTGCTCAAGCCTCTCAAATTGATCCCTCAATTGGTCATGAGATGAGTCCGGAAAATATTGACTCGCAAATAGATCCTCGAATTCGGCCCACGTCAAATTTTCAACGTCGGGCTCATTCGCCTGAGCCACGGTCCTAGCTGCCCTCCTCGCATCCTTCCTACCTTCTAAAATAGATTCCCACCACTCACCGGCCTCTCCGACAAGTTGAACGGCCACTATACTCACCCGTAGGTCATCTTCGATAATTTTAAGAGCGGTGAAGTTCTTACGGATTTGCGCCAACCAATGATCGGCCACGAGAGGGTCACTACTTGCCCCATCAAACAGAGGTGGATTTAGACGACTGAATTCTCGCATGGCTACTAAGGCCCGACTGTCCGCATTATCTCTAGGAGGAGGTTGCAAAAGGTTAGCGGCTGCAAGTGCCGCGACAATATCCCTAGCAAAAGGGTTCTGAACGTTTCGCGCCCTCGGATCCGGTCTAGCCCCCAATTCCGCATCCCCATGCAAAGCTTCCCCACGCTGGCTAACCTCGTCTTCCAATGGTTCTGCACGGCCACGACCATGGCCACGGCCACGAGCACCCCTATTTCCAGCTCCACCCCGCCTATTACTGCGTTTCGGAGGCATCTTGCTACAAGGATTAAGAAAGAAAACTATCAACCGCAACATATTTACTAAGGGGTCAAACCCACAACTTCCCAACACGGGTTAACCACTCTACGCCACTCTATGATAAAGTAAATGCAATGTCACATAATTTTATGAATGCCAATCACACAAGCACACACATGTCATGTAAAAGATGCAATGCCTTTTGAACCCATGAGACGAAGTCTCCCCACGGTCTCGAGGTATTCTAAACCTATGCTCTGATACCAAGTTGTCACGCCCTGAATTTTCAACATAATAATAATAATCTTTCATAAGGAAAATTATTACTAAAGTTCGTCATAATACCCCAAGGGTTTTCTCATATTCCATCCAAAAGTACAAATATCATCCAAGTTTACAATAATGGCTCTCCGGCCCCAAATTTCATAGTTAAACAAAAGACAGCAAGTTTGGAGATTACATGATTTAACAAATCATAAGAGTAGCTCAAAATTACAATTACATCTCTCAAAAGGATTTTACAAAGATGTCAAAGTAATTCCTCGATGCTAGCTTTCAAAAGGATGGAGTCGTATGCACGTCAAGCACTCCAAATCAATGCCCTTGAGGTGTACCTGAAAATAATAATAGGTTGAGCTACACTAGCCCAGTAGAGAAATCTTTGCTCAAACTATATGCATATGAGATGGACAATGCACCGAGATGAATATTGACACAAGAAAATTTCTCACATGTACAAGAGTAAGAGAACAAGACATGGTAACCAACATCGTTCATTTTCATATCGCTTGATAATCTCTAAGTTCACCATTTCCACTATGTTAAGTATTCTCGATTTCATGTCCGAGCATTTGGGACCTCGTGCATCCCGTAGTCATTCCGGCATCGCACCATTCGGTGGATCCGTGGCTTTCTTGTGCACTTCCGAGCTTTTGGGGCCTCGTGCGTCCCGTTTTCGGCATCCCACCTCATAGTGGTTCCGTGGCTTTCTTCGTTTCGTTCTATCGTTCTAAGTTGTGATTTTCCATTCTACAAGCCTCAATACCATAAAGCATGACGTATGTCAATCCAAAACATTCATAAAGTATGTCACAATACTCACGTAATAACCCAAATGCATAGACAAACGCACAAATATCATATTCACTTAGTTTAACGCTTTTCTTTGTCATAACGAGAGCCAAAGGAGTGGGGACGAGCAACGAATTATTGGGACGCGAGCAATCGAGTTTAAACATGATAGAATGTGATTGGAGAGTGTTAGAAGCAAACGGGGATCAACACAATCGACGGATAATCAACGAAGTTCAAAAATAATTTTCTAAGTCATTGGTACCAATACCTCAAAAAGTAGGTATTGGTACTGAGCCAATCCAGAGAGCAATCCGAGACTGCGGTATTGATAGCTCAAAAAGTAGGTATTGATACTGAGCCAATCCAGAGAGCAATCCGAGACTGAGGTATTGATAGCCCAAAAAGTAAGTATTGGTACTAAGGTATTGATAGCCCAAAAACTAGGTATTGGTACCACTGCATTGCAGTGAACATCTGCAGAAAATCAGAAACGAGCAAAATTTCGAAATCCAACCAACTACAGCCCGATTTTAGCACACAACCAACTCATAAACATGTAGAGAGAGTAAGAATTCCCTACCTCGACTTCGAGAGCGAAACCCAACGAGATTGATCGAACCCTAGCCTTGAAATTCGAAATCCTTCGAGAATACTCCTCTTCGAACTTACTTCAACGAAACCCGAGGTCGAGAGCTCGAGAGGATGATGATTTAGTGAAGATTTTGGTAGGTTTTGAACTTGGAGTGGGATTCTTGAGTGAGGGTGTGAGGGAGAGAGAAAAGAGCCGAGAGAGGGGGAAACGCCAGGAGAGAGAGAAAGAGAAATGAGGATTTTTCTCTTCTACACACACACCCACACACATATATACTCACATATTCACATATTGCACATGCACCCCTCCACAAACAATCTTCCCACATTCACCCTAACTCATTTAAATCCAAAAAATCCCATATTTTCCTCCATTATAATCATTAATAAACCTTTTTACTAATTTTCGAAAAATACGGGTCTTTACAACAATCACGCTCAAAGCAACGCCTTGGAGGTACGCTTGGAACTCCTCCACGGTTGGGCACAACTCATTGATCCCAAACCTGAGAACGTGGACATTTGGATCCCGGAATTGCAGGGCTGCCCTCAGAAATTCAGGACGGAGCCTCACATTATAGAGAAAACGGAACGCGGCCAGTCCGTGAGACCGGAATGACAACCAATCTCCAGCAACAAAAGCCGTGAGCCACGGGCTAATCAAGACCGGAAGGTTATTTGCCATTTTGGTTTCTCTGGAACTCTCAAACTACAGGAAGAATGCCTTTCATTAACAGAGCATTGGTCTCTTTATAGTCAGAACATGTGAGATACTCTTCGTTCTCAGTGCAAACGTCCATACAACGTGGCCTTTTCTTCTTCAAAGCAAGGGCATCTACAGACTGCCCCTAAAGTACTCTGAGTGTTTAAAGGACATGACAAGGCTCATCGGTCTTGGAGACCTGGAGTGGTCAACCAAAGGTGGCTTGGAACGGGTCGACCATTGCGCAATGATCTCACTCCTTCGCGCGAGTGAGAAGCAACACTCCATCGCGCGACGGACTCACTTCATCGCGCGATGGTTCAGCCTGCAATTTGACAGATTACACCAGCTAATGTCCAACTTTGGTCGCTTTTGGTTCTAAAGGTTCTTTGGCAACTTTTATCATTCCAGCAAGTCACTATGAACATATATGACTGTGCCCAAGCATCGGATTCGAAATATTGCGTTTAACGAAGATTTTGGAGCCTCGGCGGCCCGTTTCAAGTTCAAATAGCCATTTCGGGAGTTCGAAACTCATTCCAGAGGGTTACACCCCATTCTTTCATGCCGTACAGGTCATGATAGCCTTATCTGACTTAACGGAGGTGTCAGTTTCAGTCTGGGACATAATAGAGTCATACTTTTCCATCTCGTGTCCATTTTGTGTCTTTTATGGCAATTTTGGTCAAGTTTGCGTTTTGGAATGCATTTCTCTATTCCGTCAGCTCGTGTGGGCTATTTTACACGTGTATGGTCTTACGGAAGTGTCATTTTAGTCCAAGTCAGTATATTTTGCGTTTTGGCTTATGAATGTCCAAAATTCCATTACATTCCTTGTATCCTGGCCGTATCCTGAGATACATTCTCGTTCTTTTTCTAAGCAAGTTCTGTCTGTGCATGTACGTGTGTCTGTGAACGGTCTCAGTACATTATCAATGCAAGTATGGTATTAGTGACATGTGATTATTTGCTCTAATTCATTACAAGAGTAAAAACAAACCAAAAATGTAAATTTTATAGCTAAACCATGATCTATCCATGTCAAAGTGAAGGAAAACTACTATGCGTGCGGCACTTTGGCCAATCAAAAGTCATCATGTCAACTCGGGCACACTCGCCCATCAAAAAAGGCACGCAGGCCTCCAAAAATATCCATCAAAGTATCAACAAAGGCACTCTGGCCTTTTACTTACCTATCTATGTGGGCGCGCAGGCCCAAGAGCAAAAGAAATGCAGAAAGTGAGATGAGGCTTCTCGATAGCCCTCAATCCTCCCCGAACCGATCTCCCTCTCCATCGTCATCATCATCGTCTCTCTCCGTAGGGTCCTGTCTAAAGCCAGGATCGTCTGCTGAGTCGTCAGACCCGCTGCTGTCAGATGCATCCTCTCCTTCTTCCCCCTCCTCTTCGTCCTCATCCTCGGAGACCTCTGGCAAGATTAGTCGCTTCTTATGGACCGGCTCGTCTTGTGAGGATCTCTGAGGCATCTTCAGCTGGTACCTCTCCTCAGCGCGCGCCACAACCTCTCGGGCTGCCTCCTCGCTCGCGACGGGTGGCCGTGAGCCTCGCATCTGTGGTCTGGTAGTAGGCGTAGGAGCAAGAGTCCTAGCAGCCAGTTTATTTTGTGGAGGATCCTTAGTGCTTTTCCTCCTAGGAACTGCCCGTCCCTGTGCCTGCATTGTAATTTTTATACATTAGCATATGTTTTGCATATTGAATGTTTTAAAGCAAGTACGATCAACCCTCAATCAAATGCAAATCAAAGCATACTGAGTATTGGGCAAGCATGCACATATATATATCCAGTATCAGAAGCAGGAATGTATTGTGTGCAAGAATGTATCGAATGCAGGAATGTATCATTCATGGGAATGTATCGTTTTCTAAAAGATATACCTGAGATCTCCGAGCTGCCAGCTGGGGATAACGCAAGTCCAATGGTAGGCCACTCGTCGCCTTTCTTATCACATTCTCCAATGCAAACATGTGCTGAACAGCCTCGTTCACCCATTCATTGGGCACCTGCAAAGATGATTTGAACATGAGCAGTTGAATGACATTTCAAACTTTATCAAAGTATAGTAATGAAAGCGACAATGTCTTACCGGCACGGTAACAGGCGCTGGCTCGACTCTGGCAGGGGTAAGGTGCAACTCAGCTGGATTGCCCTGAGAGTCTACTACTGCTATCTGCCACGTCAACTCTGGTGGCCTGCCTCTCATTGGCCCACTTGGACCTCGCCTCGTGCGACTCTCACCACTACTCTGCCTTCCCGTGACGGCTCTCCTTTCCTCAGCAGCTCTTCAAGCCTGGCTCCGTATCTCCCTGAACTCTCGTACTCCCAGTGGCCCCGCCAAGCGCTCCCTCTGATAAGTCGCATAGTCCATGTCAGGACACAAGTGGCGTGTCAGGTCGGTATCAGGCCGCGTAAAGACCTCCAACTCGGCCAAAGTGTACTCCCCTGTGTGTGAGGCCCGTGGTGGTAGCGGTCTAGGCACTTGAAACTAGGCATAGCCAAGTGATTGGCGTGTCACTTGGTCACCCAAGTACCACTGGCAACCAAAGGCCGACTCCAGTAGCACTCTGCTCGCTATGACAACCCTGCTATGAGCCAGATACTCAGGCTCACGCTCCGCCACCCTCCAGGGATCCCAGTCAACCTGCACAGGCAAACAATGCAAGTATCGGTTAGCGACAGCATTAAAGCAATAAAAAAGGACACACATTCCTGCTTTTACAGAGTGTCATGTTATACCTGCGAGGGGCGAAGCTCGTCCAAGTATATCCTGAAGCCGTTCAGGTCACCTCTACCTCTCTTCTCTCCCATGTTCTTTTTGCTCCATATGTGTGCGCGCGGGAGGATCCCCAAGTCTAAGCTCTTCGTCACCGGGCGGCACATGTTCAAAACCTCGTAAGCCCAAAGCTGCACGGTTATCAATAGAAAACCATCAGTACGTGCAAGAATACTATTGAACAAATTATGCATACAAGTAGGAATTGAAAGGTGTACATTACTCTATTTTGGAATCATACCTCCCAAATCCGCCAGTACCCAGCAGTGCTCATCTCCATCCTCGATGAATCCCCGAAGAAACCATAGGTTGCGCCAAGCGCCGCTCCACCCCAGTCAAAGCGTGAGGCCGTCCTCAGGTCCCTCAGCGCGGGCAAGTAAGACAGGTGAACCTTGCTACGCCTGTTTGGGTATAGGGTAGCGCCAAAGAGGTACAACAGGTATGCCCGGGCCATCTGCTTCGCCTCCTGATCGGTCGTCACCTCCTTCTTAAGATATCGGACGAACTGCCCGTATCTCGCCATCCCCTCCTCAATCTTGGGCACCTCACCCAAAAACCACTCCAGGGCTACCTTATCCTCCTGAATGCCCAAGTCAAATGGGATAGGCTCACCCCCAACCCTCTAGCCAGTGATCGCCGCAAAGTCAGTGGGCGTCACTGTCATCTCCCCGACCGGTAGGTGGAAGGTATTCGTGGTATCCCTCCACCTCTCTGCAAGTGCAACCAAGACAGCATGGTCATTCCTCGCCGGAGTGAGAGTCTGTATGAACTCCCTGAAACCTGCCTCGTCCACCAGCTGCCTCACTCTCTCGGGTAAGCCCTGGTACAGCGCTAAGGAGTTGCAGGCGCCTCCAAAGCCGCGAATGTCTCTCTGCCTCGCTTTCTCCTACATCAGACATGGAAGCAAGCAACAAGGAATATATCAGCATGCAAAGTTTCATTTTCAAGTTCTAGGTAATCAATGCAACCTAGCAATAAATGTTTGGTTCAAGTTATTATGTCTCATACATGACATTCAACGTGAAACTATGGTATTGCCATTCAAACATACTTCAAATGACTACTCTACATCTCTTGGTACTTGAGCACATACATTGTATTTAAATGGTATTCGCCAAAAGAAAATGGAGGATTAACAGAAATTTACCTGAGACCAGCTGCTCGAGATATGAGTGTCGGGGTCTCTCAAAACGAGCTTGGAGTCATACTCCGCCTGTCGTGGCCGGTATACCGTAAAACCCGATGGTACAAATAAGTGAGGAGCAGGCAGCCTGTACCCCTCTGCTGAAAACGGAGCCCGAGTCAAGCTCTCCGCCTCCGACACTGCTATCACCCTAGGACCGTGTACTCTGGCTCCTACCCTCTCCTCGGTCTCTGCATCCCTCAGGATCTCCTCCTTAGCAGCTCTCTCCCTCTCGACCCTCGCCGCGGCCTCTAAAGCGGATATCTCCCTCTCTCGCTCCTCTCGAGCCTCCAAAACTGCAGCCCCTATCATGGGATCCTCCTCAAGGAGTCGGGCTAGTCGCTCTTCGCTTAGAAACTCTGCGAGGTCCTATCTCGTTATTGGTCTGTGACCCAACGACGTCGCTGCAGGGCGAAACAGTACCTCCTCCTCCGGAACATCTGTGGCACCCTCCTCCTCGGTCGCCACGTCTTTGCCTTTCGTCGGATCCCTTGGCGGGATTTCACTCTGCTAGGCATCACCACCATCGACACCCCCACTACTTGTGTCGCCATAACTTCCACCGACTACAACCGAACCACTCACGGCCATGCTTGGGTCCAGTTGCTCGATCGCTGGTCTCACTGCCCCGACCCACTCCATCGCGCGACAATCTGACTCCGTCGCGCGATGATCGCCGTCTCCTCCAACCTTTTGCATGTGGCTCTGGACGCCATCACCGTCGCCTGCTATCACTGCATCAGTATCCGGAGCAACCTCCACCGGCCGTTGATCCTCTACTCCAACTTCCATTGGTCCTCCCTCGTCCTCCGGACGATCAACAACCCCTCCTCCGCCGCCTCCGTCGCCGTGATCTGCCATGGGTGAAAGAATGCATTTGGGTTCTTCAGTTTTGGAATAAAATCGAGGGTTTGGAAGAGGAATTTGAGAGAAAGTAGAGTTAGGAGAGTTTGAAACTGCTGTAAGCGGTTTTAAAACATCCCCGTCGATTAAAAGGAAGAAAATAGGCATGAGCTGGGTCTAGGCTCATTTCAGATCCAAGCCCTAACCAAAACCTTCGCGCGACGGTCTGGCTTCGTCGTGCGATGGTCCAACTGGGCCGTTGACTAGATTCAGCCTCTGGCTCAGCCCAATCTTATCTAACTATATATGTTACTATAACCATATATAATCATAGACAACGTTATATGAATTGGTCCGCGCAGCAGCCTAACGGACCTAGACATATAACTATATATGTTACTCAACAACAACTAAACAAAAATACAAAAAAACAATGAATAATCGTAAAGTGTTGACAGTCCTTATATAACCATATATTCGCACACAAACATAACCCTAACCAATATAAACCCAAAATATTATATTTTGGGCCCAAAAAGATCGAGCAGAAGGGAGCATTTTGCATGAAAAAAATTTCAAAAAAAAAAAAAACTTTGATTGTGGATGCAATTAAATTTTTTGATAACCCATGGAAAATTTATTTTTCAACATTTCTCTTCGTTTCCGTAAAACTGAACAGGCCTATTAGAGAGTTGAGAGGGGCGCTTACTTTCCAAGCTAAATTGGAAATAATGGAGATCAAATCCAGACGGATCGATAGCCGGCAAGATCGGCCGCCGTCCTTCCATGCGCACACAAACAGACAAAGCAGACCTCTCCTTTGCATTCCAGCTAGCTTTGGAGATCTTGCGGCAGAGTCCCACAAGTACCTAGTGGAAGATTAAGTAAAGTGTTGACGGAAATATAAAAGAAATCCACATAAATCATTTCACGGGCAAACCAAAAATTACCTGGTCATATAGAAACTTTGCAGCGATATTTCCGGTAGCATGTAGAAAAAACTAAACAGAGAGTGATAGCGGCCATCGACGGCGACGAGTTTGTGGACGGCGGAGAGAGAAAGGGGCTCCAGATCTAGAAATATTTCTAGGGTTTCTCTCTTTATAAGTGGTTATATAGGGTAGGTATTTTTGTCATAAGAATTATTTTATTAGACTAGTGGACTAGAGGGGTTAAGAACTTTAGAAGTGGACTAGATGGGTTTAGAAAGTGATATAATGGACTTATG
>BPLS01020347.1:0-13296 GCA_019656275.1 Rhododendron kiyosumense | reverse complement strand
GTTAATAATGATTATAGGTCCTGATTCAAGAAAGGAAATCAATAATGAATTCCAACAACCTAAATACCAAGAATTCAGAAATTGGTATTTTAAAAAATATGATAAAAACCAATTACAAAAATTCAAGGAAGAGTTTTATAATTGGCTCGAATATTCTGGAAAAATCATTCCATTTACCCAATGGTTTTATGGAAGACACTGGTTAGAAATTGATAAATCCATAAATGTTATCTAGGATTATCAAAGAAGTTGGAGGTCAATAAATGGAAATATTATAAAAGTTGTTCACCCCCCAACGATACCTTTATCGATAGAAGGGAGCTCGGATTCTGACTCTCTATTAGATACTGTAGCGTTTGTCAAACCTACAACAACTGATCCTAATGGAAAGGTCCATAAGCAAAATAATCATACTAATGCTTGCCTAAGCACTATTGGAGACCAATTAATTCGCATAGAAGACCAAATAGCTCCAATTAGAGAAGATATTAAAAATATTAACTCTAAGGATAAGGATGAAGAAAAGGAAATTTCCCCTTCAAATATCTTACCACCAATACCCATAACAGGATTTAATTTGAGAAATCCTAATAAAAACACTGAGCTAGTACAAGAGTTACAGAAGAGATTAAAAGGATTAACTCTTAATGTTATAACAAAAAATCAAGAACTAGAAATGGCTAGTCATGAGATTACAGAATTAGAGAATAATTTTTTGCAACCTAATTCTGTTAACAAAATTGAATATCCCAAAAAGTATAATTTTGGTGGAGCCGATAGGTACTATTATCTGAGACCTACTCCTCAAGATATGCTTTATGAAGAATCTGATTATCAAAAATAGATGTCTTATAATGGTCGTGCAATCTATGAATGGAACATAGATGGTATGACAGAATACCAGATTTTTGGTGCCGTGCATCAAATGATGATGTACAGTACAATATGTGTCAATAATAAAAATGAAGATAAAGAAGTTGCTGGTTGGATTACTGTGGGATTCACTGGCATGCTAAAAGGTTGGTGGGATAATGTTCTATCAACAGGACAAAGACAAGAAATATTAAATGCGGTAAAAACTACGAAAACTGGTGAGGTAAAGCAAGATGTTGTTTACACACTAGTTCAATCAATAATTCTTCACTTTGATGTGCCATTTCTGGTAGACAACCTTATTAATTGCATTCAAATAACTTAATTCAGTAGAGTTACTAGAATCTCCCTTATTCTCTAAGACAACTAATCTTGTCTTAACATCATAAAATTCTTGAGCAGCTTTGTGTTGAAAGGTTTTTAACAATTTTATTTCTGTTTTTAAAGTGTTAATTTCACTTTTGAGATCAGGTATTGTAACAGGTTTGAGATTATCAACCTGTTCCAGTTTATCAAGCACAGCTTTAAGATTATAATTTTGGCTAGGTATTTGAGATCTTTCCTCATCTTCTTCCTCTTTGTTAGAGGATATACAAGTTTCAATAATCTTTATTTTTAATTGAGGATCATCAATTTGGTCAATTATGTCTAACAAGCTCTGTTGCTTATCGGTCAGAACATTAATACTCAGACCATTCATTTCAACTATTGCCTTCTAATAATTATCAGAAGTTGAACATTCAACATTAGAGCAACTGCAATTATTGGTGTTCAAAACTTCCTCTTCGGAGCTGGAAGAGGTCTCATCTTCATCAGAAAGATTATTGATCTGATCCTCAGAATCACTTGATTCTGAGTCACTTGAATTGAGTAGCAATTTATAAAGAGTTTGTTTTATCTCTTCATCCAGTTGGAGTTCATCCAACTTTTTCTTGGTTTTACACTTATTAGCATAGTGGCCAATTTTTCCACATTTAAAGCATTTTGCAGTAACTTTCTTTTTGTCTTTATTATTTTGTTTTTTAGTAGAAGTCTTTTTTGAACTTGATTGTTCTTCCTTATCTTTTTCTTTAGACTTCTTTTTTCCCGATTTTCTTTTGGAATATTTTTTAGTGGTTTTCTTACTATTTTTATTTTTAGTAGGTTTAGGGAATTGAGTCAAATCATACCCAAATTGATCACAAAATTGTCCTAATTCTTGTTTTCCAGTTAGGTTTTGTTTTTTCAATTGATTATGCAATTTAAGGTCATTGCATAATGTCAATCCTTCTTGTATTATTATGGATATAAGTTGTCCATAAGTGTAACCATTATAATTAATGGTTAGACCATTATTTTGATCTCTCTCTCTAAAAACCAAATCTCTGCTCCCTCTCTCTCTCCCTTTGTAATATATTTGCAGCCTCTTTCCGAAAAAAAAGGTTAGCTTTCTTTTAATCGATCATTTTTGCATATTGTATTGTGCATATATTTGGTATCAGAGCCACATATGGCTTAATTTTGTGTGTTAGTGCACGTATGAATTACTCTATTATGAGGATGCCTTGGAATAAAATTGTTAAGGAAACAAAGATTTAAATGTAAGTAAACGTTCACGGTAGTGGGACGTCACCCAAGTCGCGTTCGGATTTGTCCGGCCACGAGGACCCGAGAAAGGTGATTTGGCCTTGCTCCGGTAAACCGTTGACAGGAGTTCATACTTGGTACTCCTTTTCTTGCAATGCTTCTACCAATGAAGACTAGTACAGCGGGGATTTCAGCCAAAGTAGATGGTCATAATATTTTCTTTGAATTTGTGTCTCCACCTATATTCAAGGAAATAGACAATATTATGAGTAAGATTTCTCATAAAAATAAACAAATAAATTATCTTAAAAAAGAAATCCAAATTATGAATATCGAAGAAGCTTTACAAAAACCTTCTTTAAAAGAAAGAAATAAATTATCTTAAAAAAGAAATCTCTGCTCCTTCTCTCTCTCCCTTTGTAATATATTTGCAGCCTCTTTCCGAAATAAAAGGTTAGCTTTCTTTTAATCGATCATTTTTGCATATTGTATTGTGCATATATTTGGTATCAGAGCCACATATGGCTTAATTTAGTGTGTTAGTGCACATATGAATTACTCTATTATGAGGATGCCTTGGAATAAAATTGTTAAGGAAACAAAGATTTAAATGTAAGTAAACATTCAAGGTAGTGGGACGTCACCCAAGTCGCGTTCGGATTTGTCCGGCCACGAGGACCCGAGAAGGGTGATTTGGCCTTGCTCCGGTAAACCGTTGACAGGAGTTAATACTTGGTACTCCTTTCTTGCAATGCTTCTACCAATGAAGACTAGTACAGCGGGGATTTCGGCCAAAGTAGATGGTCATAATATTTTCTTTGAATTTGTGTCTCCACCTGTATTCAAGGAAATAGACAATATTATGAGTAATATTTCTCATAAAAATAAACAAATAAATTATCTTAAAAAAGAAATCCAAATTATGAATATCGAAGAAACTTTACAAAAACCTTCTTTAAAAGAAAGAATTTCCCAAATTGAAGAAAATTTCAAACAGGAAATCTGCATTGATATTCCAAATGCTTTTTGGGATAGGAAAAAATATATTGTTTCACTTCCCTATGAGAGGGGTTTTGATGAAAGAAAAATACCCACCAAAGCTAGACCCTCTCAAATGAAACAAGAATATTTGAAATTATGTCAAACTGAAATTGACAGTTTGCTTAAAAAGCAATTAATAAGGAAAAGTTACACTCCTTGGAGTTGTACGGCTTTTTATGTTAATAAGAATGCTGAAAAAGAACGAGGTGCCCCAAGACTAGTAATAAATTATAAACCTCTTAATGAAGTTCTGATGTGGATTAGGTATCCCATTCCCAATAAAAAAGATTTACTGGATCGACTGAATAAAGCAGTAATTTTTTCAAAATTTGATTTAAAATCAGGATACTGGCAGATTCAAATAGAAGAATCTGATCGATACAAAACTGCTTTTATTGTTCCTTTTGGCCATTACGAATGGAACGTAATGCCATTTAGTTTGAAGAATGCTCCCTCAGAATTTCAAAATATTATGAATTATATTTTTTACACTTATGCTGAATTTGCAATATGTTATATTGATGATGTTCTAATATTTTCCGAGAACATTGACCAACATATTAAACATCTGAGAATCTTTAAAGATGTTATCAAAAGAAATGGTTTAGTGGTTTCTGCCCCTAAGATGAAATTGTTTCAAACTAAGGTTAGATTCTTAGGGCACAATATTCACTAGGGAAAAATTATCCCAATAGACAGGAGCATTGAATGTGCTTCAAAAT
This sequence comes from Rhododendron kiyosumense, assembly GCA_019656275.1. Taxonomy (NCBI): domain Eukaryota; kingdom Viridiplantae; phylum Streptophyta; class Magnoliopsida; order Ericales; family Ericaceae; genus Rhododendron; species Rhododendron kiyosumense. The sequence goes on along the minus strand of BPLS01020347.1, from coordinate 9,094 downwards.
TTCCAGATGAAATAAAAGATAAGACTCAATTACAGAGATTTCTTGGGAGTCTTAATTATATCGGAGATTACTATAAGGAATTAGCACAGGATTCAGCACCTTTATATGATAGGCTTAAAAAGAATCCTCCCCCTTGGACTGAACAGCACACCAAAGCTGTCCAAAAAATTAAATTAAAGGCTAAACATTTACCTTGCTTGGCAATCGCCAATCCAGAGTGGAGAAAAATAGTTGAGACTGATGCCTCTAATATTGGTTATGGTGGCATCCTAAAACAGTATAATCCCAAAACTTCTAAGGAAGATTTAGTCCGTTTTACCTCTAGACTATTCAAAAATGCACAAGCTAATTATAGCACTGTGAAGAAAGAAATTCTTTCCATCGTTAAATGTATAAATAAATTCCAAGATGATCTACTCAATCAACAATTTTTGCTTAGAGTTGATTATAGTGCAGCTAAACAAGTTTTGAAACAGGATATTAAAAACCTTGCCTCAAAGCAGATTTTTGCTAGATGGCAATCAGAATTATCTGCTTTTGATTTTGATATAGAACATATCAAAGGGGAGAATAATTCTCTACCTGATTTTCTTACACGAGAATTTTTACAGGGATGAATCATCTCAACTTTGTTCAGCAAAGAACAATATTTGAATAATAGTTGAAATTGAGAAGGGAAGTTTTTCAAACCGACATTGAGATGACGATTTTCAAAAGACCACATAATAGGTCCACTTTAATAAGATGGATAAATGCAAGAGAAGCACTGCTCCGACACTATCAACAATATGGATCTGATGATGATCAGGACTGGGAAATAGAGTCCCTCCACTTAACAATACAAGAGCTTTAGAGTAGTCTGAATGTTTTATCTCGTGTTTGATTTTGCAGAATGAATAGACCACCGGATCGGGGACGTGGTCGAGGAAATTCTTCTCGAGGCAGGGGTCGTCCAAGAGTGACCCAAGCAGATGTGGAGGCCTACTTAAAGGCTCAAAAATTACAATTTCCATCTCTTCAAGAGGCCAATTCAGCCTCTACCTCATCTCTTACAATGGCAGAAGTGTCCAATCTGAAGAGGTTTTCAGAACCTCAGAAGCCACTGAAACAATTATGATCCTGGAACCTCAGGATGAACAATGGAAAGATGATCCGTGGGAAATTAAGTCTCGATATATGGATATAATGAGCTATCCAGTCCCTGAGGGCAAATACCGATCCTGTTATGAAGCAATGCTCTCACAATCCAATTCAGTGGAATTTTCTCATACTTATGAGAAGATTGGTTTGAAGAATGGACCCATCAGCTATAGCAAAGCAATAATCAAAAAAGTTATTCCAGTTCACAGGTGGGGAATTCACCCACAAAGGTCAAAAACTTTATCCCTAAAAAATGAACATGGGATTTCAACAGTTCAATATAATTATTGGGATTATATTGAGGCATGGACTAAAGCCTTTTATTATCAAAATCCAAAACGAAAACACTCATGGTTCTTCAAAATGTGCCCCAATTCTATTGGAAATGAATTTCCAAATTGGTTTATTGCTTGGTGGAATAAATTTGGGCCCCAGCCAAATTATTTACCTCAAGAATTAAGAGAGGAAATGGAGACCTATATGAAATTACAGTCCCAATTAGGGGGACCAAATGTTCCAAAAGGAAAATTGTTCCTTCAAGCCATGGCATACTGTGGTACTCCCTGAATTTGGAGATGGGATATTCAAATTTCTACTGATAATGCAGGATTCCCAATTTTGGAAAGATTTTACCAGCACAAATGGTGGAAGGAGCTACAAATGGATGAGCAAATGCTAACAATTAAGTTGAAAAATCAAGAATTGACGAAGCAAGTTCAAAAGAGGGAAAAACTCCCAATTAAGAATCCATTTTTGGAAATCTCTGCCCAAATCAAAGCAAAAAATCCATTTTTGACTGATGATGAAGTTGTGGTTAAAACAATGGAGTTTATGAAGGACCAATTTTTACAATCGGTTAATCAAGTCACAGATGATGCATCTATGACATCAGCCACAAGCAATGAGGCAGATAATAATCCTTTTATTTGTCTTGCTGGGGAATCCCAAGATCCTTATGAAGAAGATCCAAATGAGCCTACTTTGGGAGACTTTTGGGACAGTATGGTTGAAATTATGGCAAACCAGACGTGTAAGGGAAAAGAGAAAAAAGGATAAAACATCATTGATGGTTATCCTGACTTAAAGTCACAAATTCTGCAAGACTCAATTATGGAGTCTGCCTGAAGAAAGCTCAATTATGGAGTTGTTAGCAAGCCAGACAACCAACTTTCGGTGGGAGTGACTACGTCGATGGGGCCCAGTGTTGTACCCGGCAATTATTTTCACTTTCTTTTGGTTGTAATTTCAGCTTTTATTTCCCTTGAATTTGGTTTTCATTTACTGTTCTAAGTCCTCTATATAAAGGACGTAGTTCTCTGGTTTTAGGCAGGTTTTCTTTGGTTTTGCCCTCTCTCTCTAAAAACCAAATCTCTACTCCCTCTCTCTCTCCCTTTGTAATATATTTGCAGTCTCTTTCCGAAATAAAAGGTTAGCTTTCTTTTAATCGATCATTTTTGCATATTGTATTGTGCATATATTTGGTATCAGAGCCCCTTTAGAAAACAAATGTGGTAGTAAACAAAGATGTTGCTTGGTAGTGATTAGTAAAGACTAATACAATTGGCGAAAGTGTAGTGATTAATTTGTTTAATTGTTTAACCACTGATTTATCTATTTTAATCCTTCAAATGACACACTTAACAAATTTTAAAATTAATTACTTGGTAGTTAACATTGATTACTTGGCAAATAAATGGGTAACAGTCTTGGTGATTAACATTGAGTACTTGGCAAATATAGGAGTAACCACTAATAAATCACTAAATTGAAATATCTCATTCATTTAATCTTTTATTTTCAGAAACTTTAAAAGTAATTTCATTAAATAGAAAGCTAATACACATTTATTTAATTTATCATAAAATGTAATACAAGTAGATCCTCAGTAAATTTAATTTGGTATGTACCATACTCTTTAGCGCATTAATGTTGATACATAAATGTATACTTACCCATCATTAATGTCTTGCTTACTATAAAATAAGATTACAGATATCACAAAAACTGAATTTTTTACCATAGGCTAACTCTTGTTCAGAAGCACTCACCATATATTTATTTATTTTTTACTTCGTTGAAAGGTAGCAATGACTATATGCTGAAACCGTATCTATCACATAAATTTAGCACGTTTTGACATTGCCTTCTTACCAACCACCAATTATGGCATTAATTAATGGTATTAGATTTCTCCATATCTACCTTAAACTCTTCAAATTTATCCACTCTAACTCCCATTCATTTCGCTTCTTCTCAAAAAAAAAAAAAAAGAATATTGAAGAAGAAGCTTCCGAACTTTCAAAAGCCAATAAGTTGAAAAAGCTAACAAAGTAAGTTTTTCTCAAGAACAAACTAAATTAAGTTGTGATTATTAGCTCTTACAAACTTACTCAAAGACCATAAGTTGAAGAATTAAAAATAAGTGTTTCACAATAATCTAATTAAGCTTTTCAGGTTTTTACAATATGTTATGGTTACGCTTACCATTGTTTAGGGCAACACATACCACTTTATATGGTAGCACTTATTACGGATTGAAATTGTATTTAGTTATGATTCTTAATTTCAAAGCCAAGCTAACCATGAATTTACAATTTCTTGTCATTGCTTGGGATCCTATTTAGTTTGAACTTTTAGTGAAAGCACATTTTTAAAATTTGTTATGCTCACGCTTACCATATTGTATGAGTTTTATATCACTATGTTGGGCAGTTTTTATCACTAATTGAGATATTATTTGTCTAGACCAGTTTTTACCGTAATGTCCCTATATAGTTACCGTACTGGGCCTTCACTGCCACTTGTCTTTTCATCATACAAAAACCTAATCATACGTAGCACCATAACTATGGAGCTATTACATACTAAGGTGCAATTATCTCATAGCAAGTAGGCTAGCTTAGTTGGTCAGGACTGTAGCATCTCACTAGGAGATTAGGAGTTCAAATCTTCGCACTTATGTGCGAGTGTTCTTCCTTATAAGGGCTTTTGCTTTCTTTCTTTATTTTTAACTATCATGTGCATATTTTTTATATTGGTTAAGTTGTTGGTATTGGTTGTCTCGTGAACTCTCACAATTTAGAGTATTTCAAATTTGTACTTTGTATTTTGTGACGCCCTCGATTTTAAACATTAATATATAAATCATTTCGATAAAAGACACTCGCATAAGATAGATAATACCCAAAATGATTTTCCACTTGTTTAATTTACAAATCAAGTCCCCAAGTTTGGAAAATAACAACCTTGGCACCATGGCCCAAATTAACTTAAACACAAACACGAGTGTTTAGGATATTACAAATTTAAGTCAAAAGATAACTCATAAGTAAATTAGTTACAAAGTCATCTTTAACCAAAAGCAAGTCTATTACAAAGATGAGTGAGTAACTAAGTCAAATTAGATTCCAAAAATCTTCGTGTCCAATCATACCATAGCATACAATCTATTGCCCGACATTTAGACCTGAAAAAAAGAATATTTTTGAGTTACACTAGCCCAATAGGAAATTCTCTATTCAAGTTATATGTAAATACGATAAAATATGCAACAAGAATGATTGTTTGCAATAAACGGATAAAAGATACAAAGAGACACCACAATGAACTGAAGGACTACGATTACGGGATGCTAAACGTCCTAACGCTATTCCAAACCAATTCAGACATCAAGCTGGAAGCAACATTTAGGCCCCGTTCCGGAATGAGTTTTAAGTACTTATTTTTTAAAAAGGGAATTTCAAGCTCAAAAATAATAGGCTTAATGAAATCTAAAAATATGCAATATGGATCTTGTTTGAAAAATCTCATCGAGATCTTTTATACGGTGCGAAAAAAATCAAAAAATTATTTTTCATTTACATTATTTTTGAGTTTGAAAATGTGAAATAAATACTTATTTTTTAAGAAGGTGTTCTGGAACGGGCTCTTAATCTCATATCGATCTAATAGACTACAACAACTGTTCAACCATCTAATAACTTTTCGAACAAATGCCACATCAACTTCCTCAACGCATACCATTTACCATGGAACCTCATTTCATAAAAGTTTCCTTTTTGATTTCCAAAACAATTTTAGGGAAAACTCAAGACCACTTCGGGTCGAACTCTGTTGATTCGAGCTTGAATGCCAGAGTCCGTTGATTTGTGCCCAAATACCGGATCCGTTAATTCGCTCAAGAATACCGGAGGATTTTAGATAAAAATCTTCTTTTCAAAACTCAACTTTCTTTCTTTAATAAAATCTTGATAGAACCAACCTTTCATTCTCTTTTTCGACAACCACAATCCCAAGCAACAAGCAATCCAAACATCAACACAAACTTCTATAATCAATCAAAATTCTCTTTATTATGCAAGACATTCAACTGTGTATCACCCATTGCGTCACATTGAATTCTCTCCACCTGGGTTTCCACATCACCACACCATGCGTTGCAGGCCCTCTAGAGTCTTCACATTACCACACATTGCGTTACAGGACTGCTTAGCTCCACAACCTCGCCTTCAAATAAGGTTAAAATACCCCAAGCGTAGGGCTAGATCGTCGGTAGCATAATAAATCGGTAAGAACAGGATCGTACCACAGGGAATTCGAACATAGCTTAATCGGATGTAGGTATTGTAAGGTGATTTGCGGCGTTTAAGATGGCCAACTTGATTTTGTTTTAAACAGTGGAAGTAGAAATGTAAAAGACTAGATCGTCGGTAGCATAATAAATCGGTAAGACCAGGATCGTACCATAGGGAATTCGAATATAGCTTAATCGAATGTAGGTATTGTAAGGTGATTTGCGGCGTTTAAGACGGCCAATTTGGTTTTGCTTTAAACAGTGGAAGTAGAAATGTAAAAGACTGGAAACAAGTTTTATAGACTAAAAAAGGCAAGTCTAGGGATCTTCTAACCCTTGACAAAAGCTGTTACCGGTTCTCGATTATAACTCAAGCAAGAGTCACGACCGCGTGCTCACACCTGGAAGATTTAGCTTTAACGATTTTCATTTATCAAAAGATGTGATTAAACGGAGGCAAACAAACTTATTTGACAAGTTAATCGAACACATAGGAGGCCACGAGCCCTCAGTGAGCTGCTTGCCAAGACCGCTTGACTAAGCACCTTACCAAGGGGTTAACACCCCTTGTTTAGACCGAAAATGCAAGTTAAGCCCTATTCCGAAAATCATGCTTTTAAGCCCAAAGATTCGAGAACCAAATAACCCCCTAAGTCCTCGGGAAAGATTATCTCGAGACTTAGCCAAATGACTACTCACACATACTTAAAGAACAAATCATACTAGAAATATGAGCCATAAGATTTAACCGATAAAAACGAAAACAAACTTGATTTTATAAAGAATCTAGTCCATATGAACAACTTTAATAAATGAGAAAATGATAAACAACGAAGACTTACTTGAGTTCTAAGGAAGTTACACTTGAAAAGCTTAAAGAGCTCTAATGGAGTTTCAAAGTTAAAAGTCTTAAAAGCTAATAATGAACTAGATACCAAAGGAGAGAGATGAAACCCCTATTTATACAAAATGGGTTTCTCTCTCATCAAATATCTAAAAAACATACTAATAAAGGCAACTATTCCATAAGTGGAAAGTCCAAAAGATAACCAAATATTTGGCCGAAGGCCCGTGGTATCGATACGGATTAAGCAAAGTATCGATTCCATGCTGCTAAACTGGAAAGGGCCATTTCCCCATAGAGCTCCCGTATCAATACGGGTTAAGGCCGTATCGATACAATATAAGCTGCCTTCCCTCAAAGCTAATGCGTATCGATACAAAATAAGGCTATATCGATATGCGTTGCTTATCTCCAGGTCTTCAAGCCAACCTTCAAAACTTGGCACCCGACGGCTCACTGACTTGGCTTGATGCCCCATGCATTCGCTCTTAGGTCTTGCTGGCAGAAGTTCCATTGGGCGTGGATACTTGACCTCACTTGGGGGATTGGCTTTCTATCAAAACACGCCTTTTAAGGGCGTTTTACCTAAAACACTCAACAAACTACCTTACGAGCAATATTGAATAAAAGCGACAAATTATAAATAAATACGATACAAACTACAGTCCTTAAGCACCACGATCAAACAATCTTAGGTGCTTATCAAGGACCCTCAATTTAAATTTATCAACTCAGACATACACACATGCATAATCAATCCGAATATAAGAAGACAACATTTTCACAAAGTCACACTCTTTAATTCATTATCACACAATGCATTACGAACTCATATACATCCCATCATGCATTGATAGATACCTTAAGTTCATGTTATTCCTGAAAGTCTATCATGATGTCCTTCATTACGCACTGAACCCCCAATGACTCATTGACATACCACTTGCTAGATTCTAAACAAGAATCTTATAGAACGAGCGCCAAGGAACCTAGGGAGCACTACAAGACGAGGCACGAGTATACAAGTCATTAAGACACAAGCAAGCACATACGAGAGTGACTTAAATATATTCTAATTATATAGGGAGTTATAACACGGAACAAAACAATCTTAGGAATAACCAACCGACGTTGACGAGCCGACACACCTCTACTTAGATGGTCATAACTTTCTGTGTACCAAGAGTTTTTAGGTGATTCTAATGGCAAATGAAATTTGACTTCAAAACCTTCGAATCGAAATAAAATTTGCATGAAACGGACATTGGATGAAGAAGTTATGGCCGTTTGAAGTTGGGCTGAAACTCAAAAACGAGCAGAATTTCCAAATTCAACCAAAATACGAAACCCAACCTCAAGCACAAAACAAAGCACAATCTAGGCACATAAACATATAAAAAGAGTAAGAAATCCCTACCACAACGGGTTTTGAGCAAAACCCTAAGTATTGATCCACCCAATTATAATCATATGAATTCATCAATTGTAATACGTGGCACAAATTGGAACTATATGATACTAATGAGTGGGGATCTTCTCATGCAATTCCCATGTGATGCAAAGCGAGATCCACCATGATTGTACTTGACGATCTGAACTATTTATTTTTAGTTCTTAATGTTCATTTTTCTCATGATGAAAGCTCCTTTCACTACAAGAAAATGCGGATTTGGCGATACAATGAAGCACATTGGCAAAAGTATATATGGGTCGGCGAAGGTTTTCGCCGATGAAAAATTTTGCGTCGGCAAGTTGTCGTCGTTGATATATCGGGAAAGGGTTTTGCCGACGTGAATTGTCATTCATCGGCAAAAGTATAGTTTCAGCAACACATGTTTGCATCGGCAAAACCTGTCGGCAAATGGTAATGCGTCAGCAAATGGGGTTCTAAAATTGGAGAATGTAACACCTCTGGCGATGAGACTTTTGCATCGGCAAAAAGTCAATTTAAAAAAAATCCAAATCTACTATAGTTGATTCAATTGTTCTCCACACCCCCCGTGTTTCGAACAAGATACCCCAGATATCTACACTTACACGCCTACCACTAGACCAACTAACTCTTTCGTTAATGATATTACAAGATTTAATATATAACCTATTTAGGCAGTATATATTATATTATACTCCAGTATTATATCTTCTATATATATATATATATATATAGTTTCAATCAGGTAAGGGCGACCTTACCTTATTAAGGTAAGGTCCTCCCATTTTCCGATCGAATTTCGATAATCCGAGCCGCTCAATGTGTTTAGATCGTGATTTTAAGGGTACCCGTGAAAAATTGGCAAAAAAAATGACTGGGAAGGGCTTCATCCGAGCAGTTTTTGTTTATTTTTTATCGAACGGTTCAAATAAAAACTGCTCGAATGAAGCCCTTCCTGGTCTTTTTTTTTGCTGATTTCTCACGGGTACCCTTTAAATCACGTTCTGAACACATTGAGCGGCTCGGATCATCAAAATTTGGTTGGAAATGGAAGAAAAGGGGAAGCCCTTACCGTGATACGGTAAGGGCGCCCTTACTTGAAGCT
>BPLS01020342.1:0-15425 GCA_019656275.1 Rhododendron kiyosumense | reverse complement strand
CTCTCTCTCTCTCTCTCTCTCTCTCTCTCTCTCTCTCTCTTGTTTGTGTTAATAGTGTGTGATGTGAATTGTGTTACCACGAAACGTTAATACTTTAATATTGTAACATTTTGGAATGTTCACATTGGTTCCAAGCAATCTCCATATTTTCTCAGAAGATTAAATGTCAAAAACCAAAACGAAAATTGATTTTCGCACTCTACTTTTAACCTGAAGTTACTAGAGCGCCTACGTACAAAAGTGGAGCACCAAAATCTTGGGAAAGTGAAAAGTTTTGGCAAGACAAAATATGAAAAATACTTCTCGATACGCTTAAAAGTATGGTGTGGTGTTGGAGAAAACAACAATGTTTCACTCTGTTGAATGTTTATCTCCTAAAAGAAATGCAGAATGTGTTATCAAAATGAAAGCATGTGCACAAAGATTTTGGTGCACAGATCTGAACATCATCCGAAGCACATGAATTTTACACAATGATGTCCCATCGTGAACTGAACGATTCTAGATATATCTGTGTTTAAATTTGTGCACCAAAATTAGACAATGACGTCCCATCACGATTCTGTTTACATCTGTATTTAAATTTGTGCACCAAGTCGTCCGAACATCGTCCGATGCACGTACTCACACAAAATAATGAGGGAACCCATGAATCAGACAATCCTCGCTATAGCCGTGTTTAAATTTGTGCACCAAAATCTCTAAACTTCGTAATACTCTTAATTACTAAGAGATCTACCCCTATGGTACCATACTTCAAGAGGTTCCTAAGATTTGTCTTTTCCATTGTAGGGACCCAAGTGATGAGGGCAAGGAAGTCCAGAAATACATGGCGGATACAAGAAAGCAATTGATTGATCAAGGGTATCGCATTTGGGGCATTGTTGGAGACCAGTGGAGCAGCATTGAAGGACTCCCAAGTGCAAAAAGGACATTTAAGCTTCCAAATCCTATGTACTATGTTTCTTGATTATACCACTATTCGATCTAGGAATTGGATCTTGGGCACCGGCCAACTGCAATCAATATTTCGGATTTGGTCTGAGACTTTTACTGATAAGAACCACCGATTGATTTTGTAACTGGTAAATATCTCTGAGCAAATTCAAACCATTGATTATATTGTATTTGAACTGTCCCGTCCAGTCCAAAACTTGACCGGAGAAATCCAAACTTCATATTTTTTGTTTGCTGGTATAGTGTTAGTGATCTTAATTTCTTATGACTAACAAAATAAAAAGTTTCTTATGGCTACCAAATAAAAAGTACTCCGTGATGCAGAATTCAACTATTAACAACTCGCACTATCCTTGGATATATATCCTTCATATTTCATTCAACTATTCATAACCACGTCCTTGGATATATATCCTTCATATTTAATTCAACTATCCATAACTGTGTCGTATCCATGTCATATTGCTTAAGAAACTACAAACATGTGATGCAGAATTCACCTGAGAAGTGAATGCAGGATTCACCATAGCATCCTTTTAACATTTTGAATCAGCCATCTTCCCCACCGCGCCCAGAGGCGGCCTTTGCGTTTGATTGTTTTTTTTCCAGGCCTCGAGGCAAATCATCGATATAAATTACTCCAGAAGGATATGCCATTTATTTCATTTGGGCCATGTTACCCAAAAAAGCCTTCAGGAAAAGTATGCATATGGACTTAACTTAATTCAGCCTTGCATATATATATATATATATATATATATAATCCTACATCACTTCCAGAAAGAAAAGACTTGCATCCTTCCATTTACCAGATAATATCATGGGCAAAGTCCACTTTCACCTCCTGTGGTTATACCTCTCTCATTTATTCAAAACTGACCATATAACCTACATGTGGTTTTGAAAATGTGCGGATAGACCCTCTGCCGTCATGTTTTCCATCCATATTAACGGAGGTGTATCTCACACGCCTCTAGAATGTAATTTGAGTCGTTCATAATGTATTAAATGAAGAACAGAGTATCTCTGTAAAAAATCATTTCAATCAGGCATCAATAACCTAGTAATCTAATTTTTAGTAAATTCAAATTTGAAATTTTAATTTCATAACAAAATCGATTCGACCTTGAGCTTTTCATTTTTTGATTGATTTGAATTTTGGCATAAATGTAGTACTCATTAAAATTTACAATATCAACGGTTTGGATTCAATTTTTGGTATAGGGGATGGTGTGATTATATTTAAAAAAGATGAAGAATCAAGGGATATGATGGGGGTATATCGGTCTTTTAATATTGTATCCGTTAATATGGACGGAAAATATAACGACAAGAGGTCTATTCGCACATTTTCAAAACCACAGGTAGGTCATGTGGTCAGTTTTGAACCATGAGGAGGGTATCCGCACATGGCGATAACCACATGGTGAAAGTGGACTTTGCCCTAATATCATATGAAAGGAACATATTTCTGAACTAGAACCACCCAAAATTGGGTATAGCTCACTCGTTCGCAGTTTAGTGAGATGAAACCAAGCTTTACTCGAGATTAAACAGTATGCATATGCATAAACGTAAATGAATTTATTACTGAAACAAACCACAAGTACCATCTGTCAAATCCGTCTCATGGATCTTGACCACAAAATTGTCAGAGACAGATTGTCCTTTCTTTTATTAAAGAACCTCCAATATCCATCTCAAGCCTGTATTTTCTTGCAAAGTTAGTTTGAACATAGCGCCTTGCAAGCAAGAAAATCCTGAACTTGTTTTGGAGGCTCAAATTTACCTAGTTGCATGCTAATAGAGAAACAAACAGAGTTTTTAATCCAGGTAATGATTTTAAGGAACAAACCAGGATCATCTCCGTTTCTTAGATGGATTAAGGATCACTTTGGGAGCAATGATGCTCGTGTTGGATTTGTGAAGCCTCGTTCATTTTGGTATTTCACTTTGCAAACTATGACGGGGTTTGACGGCAGGGGCTCTCATCTTGTCAAAATTGAGATGAATATAACCTATAAAATGTGCAAAATGGAATTTGGTAGTAAAGTGTTAGTATGGGTTTTGATCTACAGGGACAAGAATTAATTCAATTCTAGAAATTGATTTCTAAATTAATTGAAGAATAAAGATTTGCTTATAACTAAATTTACTTAAAAGAGAGTTAAAATTTTTTTTAGCAAGTGAAAAGAAATTTATGTCGATGGTTTAGTTCGCCGTTTGGAATGGGGAATACTGATTTTGATTGGAGATCGAGTTCAGTGTTTGCTTCTTTTGGGGAATTGTTCAGACAAATGAAGATAGGTTTAGTCTTTTTACGTCGATGGTGGCTCTGTTTGGAACCCATGGAAAGGAAAGGAAAATAAAAGAGAATGAAAATAAGAGGAAAAATTTACTATTCACTACACTTAAAATTCTTATTTTCTTCACTCTTTCTCTTCCAACCAAACAATGAAAGAGAAATTTTTTTAATTTTCTTTTTTTTCCTTTCCTTTCCATGGGTTCCAAACAGAGCTTAAGTCTTTTTTTCCTGCTTGCACTGCCCTTTGGAGTCTTATGGAAGAATTTTATTTTATTTTTCTCTTTTTTTTGATAAGTTATTTTATTTTTCTTTGCTTTTTCTCCGGAGGAGAGCCCCCTGTTTTGCCTTTCTTTGTTTTATACGATCCGCGCGACCGGGCCAATTTACGCGCATTTCAACTAATCTTCTCTCCGATCCGGTCAAAGACAAGTCATTCACACCGGAACTAGAAAATTCACAAAAAATTACTTTCTTGCGGCCTGACTCTAAGAATCGAAATCTAGTCAATTGTGTGGGGACAAACCCACCGACCAAACTAACCCCTGGTGGTCCCCCTTTCTTGCCTTCCATGTATGCAATTTATTCTCCTCTTTTTTATTGATCGAAGAATGCATCTTGTCCACAGTACACCACGGTTAATATAGTTTCGTGTTTTATTAATTAAAATAAGTGCTTATTTTTTGAATTAAACGTGATGTATTGTGAGAGAATGACATGTCTTGTAAAGCGAAAAATAAGTACTTAAAAAATAAAAACCTTAGCGGTACGGGACTTGAATTCCAATTAGCTCTCCCTTTGCTTCATTTCTTTTCACTTTCCTATTTTTAAGCAAACTTTTGTAGAACCTGCCACGCACTTTAAAAAAAAAAAAAACCGCAAATTTTTGTTGTGTCACATAAATGTATAATTTGTTGGACTCAATTGTGATTCTAAAAAAGTAATCAAGTTTCTGTTGTGGAATGGCCAACTAGATCATTTCTACAGTACCATTTCAGTGTGCTTAAGGTTTCACTTTACATAGAATTATTCTATAAAAATGGGATTATCTTGTTCGAAAAAAAAAAGGTTTCACTTTACTTTTTGACCAATCAGAAAATATAGCTATTATATATAAGAAAACAACACATTAAAAGCGGATACTACCGGGCCAAAAATACAAAACAACAAAACCAAAAAAAAAAAGCTGCTTGAAACCACGACGCTGGAGCGCCAAACCCGTCGAATACACTCGTGAAGAGGGGTTAGAGAGGTCGAAATTGAGAAGTCAGGTATGAACACTGTTCACATATTAATGATTTGAATATGACAATTAGTAAGATATTTTAAAATAGCTATTCAAGTATTTTCGATGACTACTTGAGAAAGGCAGTACAACTACTCAGCAGTGAATAGACCAAATGCTGCTTGTTTTTGCTCATTAGGTTAAGTGGTTTGTCAAGCTAAGACGGCATCTGCATCCATTCCCACCAGACCACGCCAATCCTCTCATCTGATTCCATTGGGATGGACTGTTTGTCTCTTTCACCATAACATTATTCATCAAGAAGCGCAGTACCCATACTATATGGTAGTACAAAAAAATTATTACGTTTAATACTACTTAACCCTCATCGATGCACAATTTAACCTTTTAAGTTGAAAATTGTATTAAAAGAGAAAGTTGAACGTGAGAGGAAGTTTGAAATGTTTTTTTCAAGTTGTTCGAAGGAAACCGATAGAGGGAGAGAGAATATTAGTGGCCGAGGCGGAGTTTTATGAGAGTTTTTAATATTCTTTGTTTAAAAAGGAAGAACATATGCGCAGTGTGTTACGCACTTGCTTATAATATGTAGTATAGATAGATAGATTTCGCCATAAAAGTGTGGTTGCGATGAAAATGGTAGGAATGTGTGGGATTGATAGTAGCACTAAATACAGTCCAGTAGAAGTAAAACACAAGAATGATTACACCATGACTTAAGACTTCAAGCTTATCGATCGTGGATTCTCCATTTCAGCTCAATCTGACTTTTATTGCACACAGAAAGCAAAAACATAACATTTCACATACAGCAGACATGTCTATACTTGAGAGCAACCGGTATTGGAATATTCAGCCACAAGTAGTCAGCATACATGTATTTGTACAAACGAACTTTCACCTCGCAACCGATCTGTGCATTCAATAGTATTTGACACATTGTTTCAGCCAAGTTTTGCCTCGTCGCCCATCTGCATCTTGGCGCAGTACTCGAACAAACTCCCATCGTAGCAGCGTCGAATGGCTTCTTTGGAGAGGAATCCTTCCTCGTCCCGTGCGAGGACATATAGCGTTCCCCACTCCACCTTACTTGCAATCCTTCAAAAATACCAACACAAGACACAATAAGCCAAACGAATTCAAAGAGCAACATCTGAAACAGAAATAGAATACATAGCATAAAATTTCTCCGTATCAAGCTATTTTCCACGTCAAACTCTTGTCAAGAATAATTTATTTTTTACCCTGGTGTTTGGTTGCTAGATCGAAAATGAAAATGTTATACGGAAAACAACGTTTTTGCACTGACAATTCACGTCTCTTACAGCGAGACAATATATGCTAAGGTCATTTCTACGTATGGATAAAAGCATTGGATTAGACTAGAAATCCAAGGGGACAACATTTCCCATGTTTGGTTGTAACTTTTGCGAACAGGACTAAATATCCCTTAGATCAGATAGACTGTATTCCCACAAAACATCGAAATATACAATACCACTGGGGATTTATTTATTTTTTCCTTCACTGTTAGTCCGGTCAATCAAACAGTTGCTACGAATACAAAGAGCAATTTCTGAAGTGGAAATAGAATCTAGTGATTGGGCCTTAGCAGCACAAACCAGCCAAAGAGGTCAAATGGTTCTCGATTTCCTTCGGTCATGGCCCAGAGCTCTCCGAATGAGAGTTTGTCGGGCACTGTATGAGCGTACTTGCTAAAGATGTTTTCGAAGTTCGCAGGCATATACCTGCATATTTGTTGCAAATGAAAATTGATGTTAAGGGCAAAATAGTATTAGACAAATTAGCATAACGCCGAGACAGAAAATCTGAGACGCATAGTTGCTCACCTTCCTTCAGTGTCGTAAGTACCAGAGTCACTCGCATGCTTAGATTTATGAAGGTTGGCAATGTATATGGGGAGAAAAGGAGAAGGTATCCACCCCTGCAAAAGCAGCAGTGTGACACACACAAAAATGGGGACATCCTTTGTGCTTGCTATTTTAAGCAATGATTTGGTTTATTATTCGATTTCTGTGTACTATCGTATGAAACCAAAAGCAGCTAGAGGGTAGAGAATCAAATTAGACATTTCCTTCCCAATCAAATCTTGCAAGAGCATTAACTAACCGGAAGAGTAGGGTAACTTAAAGCTCCATTGATAGCTATAGCCATTACGAGAGATGCAATAGGATTGAAGCCAAGGGCACGAAACCCTGCGATAGGAACAAAGAAAACGGAATAAATCCACCGAAACTAGCTACTAGGTTTCCATCTAGAAATAGTAACTCATCTACGAAAACTTCAGATTTATAATAGTCGAACAAGTTTGCAACTAATTGTACTGAGTAACTAATTCTGGAAAGCTCTAGAAGGGAAAACACTCAAACAAGTGATCTTGTTCTCCCCCATTGGGAATGCAGCACTTTCAAACATTGTCAACTTCTCCAACTTGAGTGGTGAAGGCCTTGTAGTTTCAATGCATTTTGACCACAAATCAAATTTGAACAAAGGAAAAGACCATTATGCCCTTCTCTTTTTGGTACTTTCTTATAGCAGGAAGAGGTAATGTCCAAAATTATACTTCACAAAGTAAGTCATAAAACTCACCTGAATAAGTTTCCCAAGGGTAAATGATTCCGTTGTCATCCATGTCGAAAAACGCTGCATGCTGCTGAAGAACACTCAAACCGTGATGCTTATGGCCTGGTGTTCCGTATGGATGTTCTGTATCAGGCGCAGCCAAAGCTCTGGGCATATCTGAAATCACAAGTGCCAAAGAGATGGATGAGTTTCACATGTCTGTGATTTCTAAAAAGCAAAGAAGATATATTCATAGGAGAGTATCCCCTTTCTCTCGAGTATTTAATAATAGTACTGCATCAATTTACTCATTTGGGACAATTTCACGTCAAATTACTAGTTTATAAGTTACCGAAAATCTGCTTCCTTTCAAAGTTTCCATATCTACAACCATGTTCCGCATAAATCATAAATAACTGATATTGACCGTAATTTTTTGTGGTTATGTAAATCCAATTTTAAAATGGTTCAGAAATAATAATAGGCCCGTGGCAAGTGGAAATAACTTGTACACTCCAACAAGAAACTCGATCAGACAACAGCTTGATGATGCACCAAGTTTTGCGCGGCATCCAATTTCTATTTCAACTACTTAATGAGATGAGTTCCGCATCAGTGAGAAGACAAATATGAAATACTGGGTATCCAATCAAAAGTGGTGACATAAGTTAGGTTCCAAACTGTGTGTGAAGAGAGGCACCCTATCCAATACAGCTCCAACCAAATATCTATTATCAGTCTTTATAAACTGATGAATCAATTGATGATGTCCCAACAGTCCACCATGGGAAGGATCTTAGCCCTAACTCGCCTGTAAATGGGTTCCCTCCCGGTCTTGGACAAAATCTAATAGTCCAACAAGTTTGAGATATGAGATCCCCTTCGATTTATACTTGAACCAAAAGCTTTAAGCGAACATGGCCTATGAGAATAAACATATAAGGCGGGTTCTAAAAGTGAACTGATATGGAGCCTTCATCAAAGGCAGG
This sequence comes from Rhododendron kiyosumense, assembly GCA_019656275.1. Classification (NCBI taxonomy): domain Eukaryota; kingdom Viridiplantae; phylum Streptophyta; class Magnoliopsida; order Ericales; family Ericaceae; genus Rhododendron; species Rhododendron kiyosumense. Next base: position 7,351 of record BPLS01020342.1, on the reverse strand, counting down.
GTCTTTTGGCTCCCCTATGGCTGGATGATTCAAGTTTGTGGAAGGCAACATGAGCTGGGTGAAGCGATGGCAATCCTTAGATGGGAACGCAAGTGCAGCGAGCAAAGTTGTTTCCTACGGGTGAGGCCAGAACTGAGTATGTAATGTAGTGCAGAATCAGGTGTTAAGTGATCATAAGCTCTTCACCTAAGTGCTCGACACGTAATTAGCTTAAAACATGTTTATCATGAGGTCAAGTGAAGCGCACCTATGTGAAGTAGCCTGGCATCACTTGACTAAGTGTAATTATTTACTGCTCGTACCAAGTTATTTACTACTCCCACTCCTTGACGTAGCAATAAGATGGCTCGATCCAGTTGGGGTTGGCACATAGAATCTCGGTCCCACATGGTGTTACCGACCTTATTTGCACGAACCGGCTGGAGGTGCGGAAGCGGGGACACGGGAGAGGAGGATCATATGTAAAAGCTACTCGCCTACAGCTTGTCCGGGAGCACAAGAATTAAAATTTAGGCTTATCAACTTATTTGGTCCTTACAAAATAGGTTTGGTTTCAATTTCGTCACAAAATAGGTTTGGTTTCAATTTCGTCCTCGCAAAATTTTTGGTTTCAATTTACCCTTATAGTTTATATCCGATTTCAATGTTACCCTTTCCGTCCTTTCCGTCAAACTTGGACGGAAAATGCTAAGGGACTAATGGATCAAGTGATGTGGCAAAAGAATTATGGGACCCTCAATGTCTGAAACACACCAAATAAAAACCAACTCCTCTTTTTTTTTTACGTCTTTCTTTCTTGTTTCCGCCTCTGTCGTATATTCTTCTCTCTCTCTCTCTCTCTCTTCCCGAAATCATCAAAACCCATTTTCTTCAATTCTTCCCCAAATGTCTCAACAAACCACCCCAGAACAAAAATTTAGATCCAATTTGCATTTGCAATGTAATTAAATCCTCACTTAAGCTACAATTTTACAGAACTTCGACTCTCAAGGGGTGATTTGTTGAGACATGATGAAAGATGAGATGGGTGGTTTTACACAGAAGAAGGGCGAGAAATTATTGGACGTATGTGGAGAGGTAACATTAAAATGAGCTTTTTTTTTTCCTATTGGCTGACGGGTACCATGTATGCATTCCACATGGTACCCTCACAGCACACAAAAATTTCTCAGGTTTTAGGGTTGGGGAAAGAAAGACATAAAAGAAAATAAGGAGTTGGTTTTTATTCTGTGTATTTCAGACATTAAGGGTCTTATAATCTTTTTGCCACATCACCTGATCCGTTAGTCACTTAGGCATTTTCCGTCCAAGTTTGACGGAAAGGGTAACATTGAAATCGGATATAAACTATAAGGGTAAAATTGAAACTAATTGCAAATTTTGCAATTACAACTTCACCCTGCAACTAAGAGTTGGAACCAATTGCAAATTTTGTCTTAGTAAATCTTACGCTTATATGACTACTTTTAATTATATTTGAGTTATGTTTTTCTAGCATCTTGTTGATACGAAGTAAACTAGAACATTGCATGTGCCTATGACACTCTGATTTCATTTAATTGATATGCTTTGTCTGTTTCAATGCAAAACAACTTTGGTAAAAATGTATTCTTCTTTGCTTATCAACTTCATATTTTGTCATGACTCATGCTTGCTAGTTGTTCACCTAGCTATTTCTTTGTGTATTCATATACTTGAGAGGGTTCTATTCTAGTTTGGAAATGTGCTCCTTTCTTGATGGGAGCAAGGTAACCGCTAAAGTTCGCTCAATTGTGCAAGTCGAGGTGACCACCATATTAAAACCTCTCCTTTTATGTTGGTGGCACTATTTTTCCGGGTAATCCAGAACCGATCCCACCAATTGCAACTAGGCCTGTCAATGGGCCAGATCCGAAAGTTCCGGATCCAATCCGACTCGAATCCAATAGGAATAATCCGAATATGAATAATCCGGATCCGATCTGAAAATCTAAATCCGATCTGAAAACTTTTGTACTTCAAAAATTTTAGCAAAAAAATAAAAAAATAAAAAAATAAAAAAATTTAAAAACAACTTAAACATTTTTTTTCAGAATAAAAAATTTACTTTTTAAAAAAAAAAATTTAAAAAATAAAGTTCGGATTCGGATTGATAACGGATTTAATCCGATCCGAATCGGTTGGATCCATATTTGGATTACCAGATTCGGATTACCGGATCAACGTTATCGGATCCGGTAGATTGATAGGCCTAACTGCGACCTAAGGCCAGATAAAACGGAGTTCCCTTCTACAACTATTTTTCACAAGCTTTTGGCAATTGCACGTTGCTTGCTGCGTAAAACTAATTCCTCTTCTTTCTTTCTTTTTTCCAGCAGAAAAATAAACAAACTAATTCCTCTTCCTCTGTGGGTATTTTCCCATTCATAATAATCTTCATATAGTTGCTTACCATGCCCCAATACTCAACCACAGATTTAACTGACCTTTTGGATTTAGTGATTACAAAGACTTCCTATCTTTGATAACTGAAGAGCTAACTATTTTCAACAAAAAAACAAAAAAAACAGTCTAAATCACATTGAGCTACCAAAGCAACCAATATAATCCAAAGTTACAAACAAACACACCCTCAGGTTTTATTTACAACCATATGATTACAGGGTGCAGAGGCATAAATAATTTGTTAATCACCCATTTGATAAAAAGATTATTATCTTGTCTTGGTACCAAAAATATTACAACAATCAAGAATGCAGTCCTATTGCTGAGGAAACGTCACACAGAGAGAGAGAGAGAGAGAGAGGGGAAAAGTCAACAGAGAGAGTGGGAAAAAAGTCAAAAGAGTTAACTACTCTTGTGGACCACCTTTTTTTTTAACCTTCGCTCGTCCTAAATATTGTCTGTTTTGAAAAACTAATGCTGTCTTTGGTTTGGTATTTGAAAAGTTTTTTGAAAAATATTAGTGGTAATAAGTGGAGAGATAGAAAGATAAATATTAGAAGTAGAAAGAATCTAAGAAAAAAAATTTGAAAAGTACTTTTTAAAAATGGAAGAGAACACAACATAACTAATCAAAAGATACACGATTTCCTTCAACTATTTGAATCAAAATAGTCTTGTTGTTATCAATAGTACCACTCTCGTGGATGACTTTTTTTTTTAATTTTAAATATTGTCTGTTTTTGAAAAACTGACCGATCAAAAGCTATACAATTTCCTTATTACACCGGCAACTTTTAGAATATATCTAGGATAATTATGTTCTCTTTGTTAGATTTTTTGAAAGGTTTCAACCTAAAACCAATTAGTAAGTGAGTTTAGAGGAGATAATTAACGGATGTGAGATAATTTTCAACATGTTAAAGCATCCAACTCAAGACCAATTGGCAATGGACAATGGATGGAAAGGCCGTCCAGCCGTCCAGGTTAATATACTAGTTCTGGAGGAGATAATTAACTGACGTAGAAGTGGAACAATTTCCAGCACTCTCCCATGTGCGACCCTCGACTTGCACGTGGAGAGGTCAACAAAGGATCAGAACACATAGATCACAACAAAACAAATGCAACTATGGCATAAATAAAGGGGAAAAACCTCCAAAAACCTAGCTCTGATACTATATTAGATTTCTTTGAGGGTTCTAACCTAAAATCATTTGTCAATTGGTGGAGTAACCTCTAGAATACACTAACCAAGTTTGGATAGCTTAGATGAGCGATATGAGATAAAAACGGACACTCTTAAAAGATTGCATTTCCCAAATTAGATAAACAAGTTGGGACGAGCACTGCCATTCATTCGCTATTGTGGGGCTGAAAGGAGCCTTGCCCACTCCTACCACCTCTTTTTTTTTTGCAGTATAGTCTGCAAATTTATTTTGATCGGTATTTTTTGATAAAAAAAATTCAACCATAATAAAAAAGTTAAAGAACAATTTTTTCGTTTTTCATTTTGAGCCCCACTAAATTATGGTAAATGACACCGTGCCATAGTGATACTACTCATCGTCGAAAGCGTTCCATAAAAACTCAGAACGATTGAATTTAGTCTTTGAAAAATCACGAAACTGAAATTAATTTCTTTCGTAGTTCGGCCCCCACTTCGATTCCCCGGCTCCGACACGGCAAGAAATCAGAACAGATTGGAGAATCGAGAAACAAACTTACAAGGCTTCGGAATATATTTCTCCAAGTCGGTCCGAACCCGTCTCTCAGAGGTGACCGGCGCAAGAGGAGCCTCCGTCTCCAGAGCATTCCTGTCCTGGGTTTCCATCTCTCTCTCCATCTCTCCCTTTTCCACTATTTTCTCTCTCTAGACGCATCTTTCTCCGTGCTGAAGTCTGTAGATGTAGGGACGTACTAGGCAAAAGGGCCACCGAACAGACTCGTGGCGGGCATGCAAAACGAGTGAAGCCTTTTGGAAGGGTGAGAGTTTGACAAGGTTGACTCCATTGGCAGCATGCATTGCCTGGTTCGGACAGTTGGCTTTTCTGGTGCTAAAATTGTGCCCACGTGCAGAAAATTCTCCAAACCCCATCTCCACTCTTTAGTCACAATTATGAAAAAAATTCACTGCCGAGCGGGTAGCACGTGGTGCCGCTCGGTGCATTTGGGCCGTCTATTTTGGTTTTAGACAGTTCAGATTTGGAGAGAGAAAAAAGAGAAAGAGTGTTTCAAAATAAGCCGTCCAATACACTTTTGGATGGCTCGGATGTGCCCACTCGGGCACCACGTCAACTGGGTGACATGGTACCCACCCGACACTAAAAAATTTCTCCACAAATATGGATTGCTAGGAACACAATTACAAAACATAATTTCGGACATAACTGCATTTAGGCTCCGTGTGTTTGGGCCCATTTTCCATTCTTTGGCTAGAGAAAGAATGAGGAAAATATGTTCAAGGTAAAACATTTTGCATTTGAAATTGTTTTCCTCTAATTTTGGTCGCAAGTCATTTTTGTATTTTACCCTATGGTCCAACATTTTCCATAACCACATATTTCATTCCATTCTTCTCCCAAATCATATTAGATCCAAAATGAGAGAGAGGAGGAGAGAGAGCACTTACTAAATTAAAATATTTTTAAACTAGCGATCTGCTATTGTTTTGGAAAATATTTTTTATGTGTCAACCAAACTCCGAAAAATAAAAGTTGAAAATTTATTTTTTTAAAAAACATTTTACATGAAAAAATAAAAGAAAAATATTTTACATTTATCGTTCAATGCATGTGATTTAAATACATCAAGCAACTTGTGTCCGAGAGTTGTATTACTAGACTTTTTGTTTTAGGATTTGAGATTTTGGAGTGTTTTGTTCACACATTGCATGATCTTGTGTAGCACTTGTTATTCATGCATGCAAATTTTTTTTTAATACTAGAAGTCGCTTGCAATAGGCCAATTGCAGGCTCAATAAAAATAAAATCGTTGATTTATTTTGCACAATTGGATCTACTCTCCGTCCCATATTGCTTGTCACGTGTTTTATTTTGAAATGTCCTAAAATGCTTATTCCATTTGAAAAGTCAAACTATAAAGTGTGTAAATTTCCACAAGCTACCTCTCATAAATGATGAAAAGTAGTTTTTAATGAAAAGAATAAGGGGTAACCTTGGAAATCTAGTCACATTTTCCAATGAGACATGCATTAATTGTAATATATGTGCCCTTACAAATTTGAATTCCCCGTACAATACAGCATTATGGGACGAAGAGAGTAACTTGTATCCGGAATGAAAAAAAAGCGCATACATCAACACTGGATTTATAACGTAACGGAGGGGAACGGAGGGATCGATGTGGGATATGCCCAAGAGTATAGGGTTCATATGCAAAGTTAGAAAAACCAAGAGTTCAAATGGAAATACTTGTGTAAAGCTCTAGGACTTGAGACGTAATTCTCTCCCCTTACAAAAGCGGAAGTGCGAGAACTCTTCCTCCTTTCCCTGCACCAACAAAAATCCAGTGCATGTCTGAGAGAGAAAGAGAAATAATGACGGAGGCGACGGCGGAATCGATCGCGGCGGCGGACGCGAAGCAGCCCCACCGGTTGGAGAGGAAGTGGACGTTCTGGTTCGACAACCAGTCGAAGCCCAAGCAAGGAGCCGCCTGGGGTTCCTCCCTTCGCAAGGGCTACACCTTCGATTCTGTCGAAGAGTTCTGGTGGTAAATCATCTCTCTCTCCCTCTCTCTCTCTTAATTAGGGCTTAATTAGGGCTGCTTAACGAACCGAGCTACTCGCGCTTTTAAAGCTTGTTCAAGATCGGTTTGTTACCAGGCTTGAACTAATAGCTTAGTTTTAAGTTCCAAACCGAGCTGGAACAATCAATAGCTTGGTCGTTTGACTTATTATGTATAAAAGATTCAAGCTAGGATCTCGGCTCTTGTCCGTTTATCACCCATACTCTTAATCACATTTAGGGGTGATAAACGAGCCAAGCAGGTAGTTGATAAGCTTGGTTTGAAAACTTAACGAGCTTCAAAAATTGGTTTGAGCTTGGCTTATTTATGAGACTAGCCGATGTCGAGCGAGCTTTAATCAAGCCAAACTGGCGCAAACACTAGCTGGTCTGTCGTTTTCATACCAAAAATATAATTTATAAAACAAGGAATTAACTAATATTCTGAAGAACAATGTTTAAGTCCAGGATTGTCGACAGGGAGTAAAAAGCTACTTTACGGTACTTCCAATTAATTTCTAATTTAATTCGAACAGCAAATAGAAGTTGGATTTGTGATTGATTTGATTAAACTAGTGATTATTCTACGAAAGCAGATTAAAGTAGACAGGAGAGAGAAAAGGGACTAGGGTTTCGATTCAACCTCCCCTTGCAATATAATTGCGGTGAAGTCTAGGGTTTCATTCAACTTGTAACCAGACCACTAACAAGGTAGCAATTCCAATCGATAATCCCTAAAAATATTCTCAAGACTTGTACTCAGTATAGGCTATCTCAATACGGCACGGATCGTCTCACTGGTCCAACGGCACGACCCGTCTCACATCGTATTGTCTATCTCAAAGCCTATCCCGAGACAATGAAAACAATCATATAGTTTTTAACTTTCATAAAAACTATGAATCATCCGGATTCATACAATTAATTGTTGAATAAAAACCCTTAAAATCTAAACAATCATACTACTTGGAGAAGCATCTTCGTCGCCCTAGCCGAAGTGTTTAGCCGAACATGGAGTTTTTGCCTTCTGCCACAGCCGCGGCTGTTATGCAAAAGGTAAAGAATGCCTCCAAAATAAAACCCTTTCCTCCTTTTATAATAGTTTCCGTGTAAACCCTTTTCTTTTCTTTTCAAAGGCCAATTCCAATTGGTCCATTTATCATTCTTGGGCCCACTTGCATTCC
>BPLS01020338.1:0-13455 GCA_019656275.1 Rhododendron kiyosumense | reverse complement strand
TTGGAGGAGGATTGGAGACTTTCCTCATCCTTTTGAATTGATTGGTCCAGGGAAATTTGCTAGTGGGGCGCTCCATTGGATTCTGAGTTTCGGGTCCAAGGAGATTATTGTCTCTCTTGATTTGGCTACAGAGTCATATGGGGAGGTTCCAAAACCTGAGTGTGTTCATTCTTATCGGAACTTGATAATGGATGTTTTTGGTGGATGACTCCGTGTGCTCTGTCATTGTGATGGATTGGGTGTTGAGCTTTGGGTGATGAAGGAATATGGTAAAAGAGAGTCTTGGACCAAGTTGTTTGTGATTCATGATAATATAGGTATCACACCACCCATTTGCATGTTTAAGAATGGAGACATTACAACGGAAGTGTGTTTAGTTTGGTACAATTCGAAAGACGGAGAATTTTGTTATCCAATGATTCATGAGTGTTTCCCACCTTCTAGTGTTTGTTCGTATATTGAGAGCCTAGTTTCACCCGGCACTAATGCTGACACCGGAGTTTAGTGGCAAAACCATCGTTCATTTCATGGTGAACTTGTTTTATTATCTCTGACTACACCTTCCCAATTTTACCCAAGGTTTATGTTTTTTGTTACACCGGAGTTTAGTGGTAAAACCATCCGTTAAACTACTAAGAAACTTGTGGCTTCATATCTCTATACCTTTGGCAATTCTTAAACATGATGGGGTGATAAGGTTTCACTTGACTTGCCAATTTATCGACCACCACATTTGCTGATCTCCGCACAAACCTGAACAACCAACTTGCAAATTGTCTTGTCAATCCTCAGATGTCCTCATTTATCACTTTCACTTCAATCGGGCACTGAATGTCCCTATTCAAAATCTAAACAACTTGTTGTGAGTCTCCCTCAACCACGATAATATCCATGCCGAAAACTTGTGCAAACTCCATATATAGCTGCCCACCGTGCCGTTGCCTCCGCGCACAACACAGAACCCACCATCCCCAAATTTACCGCTCGAGCAGCCACAAATCTGCCATATGCATCACGCACCACAATTCCTGCCCCTACCGGACCCTCACCTGCCCATTTCCTTAATCAAGCCCCATCCACATTAATACTTCGGGGCATTTATTGGTAGGTCCAAAATTCGCCCTTGGCTCAAAATAAGAACTGTCCCCAATAAACATTCGGTCCAAAATTTAAAAGAATGCGAATAATTATTCCAAAAATAACGTTCATAACACGCGCGATGAAGCCAACCGGCTTCGACCTTCTTCACGCTGATGTCGAGTTCTGGCCAAGTATTCACCACCGCTGCAGGCGCCATTGATACCACCGTCCTTACATCCAATACCGTCATGGTGGACAGAGGCATCATGGTTAACTTGTGATGTTTAATTGGACATAGTGTGGGTTTTGTAACACTATGAAATGTGGACGACAATTTTCTTGATGTAGGATTGGGTTTTTAGATTGCATTCTAGCAAAATATATGAAAAAACTACTATACGTTTGGAAAATGCTTAAGAGTCACTTTACTTTGAAGTTTTGTACGTTTTTTTCCCAAGGCATTATTTACTTCAGCCCTAATTAGGGATCTGATTAGTTGATTTTGTTAGAATTCACTTTTAGACATAGAAATTGTCAAATTGACGAGGGATGGGACGGCGGCAGCCGCAACAGGAGTGGAGGTGGTGGTGGTTGAAATTTCAACAATTTTCCAGTTAGAGGACTGAATAAGAATTCTTTATTGTCAAACTGAACATATATTTAATTTTACATGAATACGCTCTAAAAGTAACACTCAAAACTCTTAGGTAATTTCTGCTTCAACAAATAAAAGGTGCACATCTAGTTTACAAGTATTTTTGAATGGTTTGTTACAAGTGACGGTGAATTCTGCTGAATAATTTTGTAGGTCTTATCATCACTCACTCAGTGAGAGATATGTAAGAATATATGCATGTTCCCTATTTTCAAAAAATGGTTTTTTCCCCTGTTTTGTTTAACTCCTACTATCTTTTTGTTGTTGTTTAATTTGTGGAAATAGACACTGTTGTATATTTCGGCTCCGTTTGTTTGGACGTAAAATGTTTTCCGGTAAAATGTTTTACCTATTTTCCGGTGTTTGGTTGTACAAAGAATGAGGAAAACATTTTACATGTAAAACATTTTCCATCAATTGGATGAAAATGACTTACCCTTAAATCTTCCGTAAGTTATTTTCCGAAATGAACCCGTTGCCTTCAACTGCAATTCTCATTGCTTAGTTTTCTCGATCATCAGTCTTGACCTACGTTCAATTCCAATAATGTCATATCTCTCCACCGTTTAAACTCCTCATCTCTCTCTGTACACTAATTTGTTGATTTCTGAAAATATTTTCAAGTGCCAACCAAACACCGAAAAATAAAAGTTTGAAATTTATTTTTTGAAAAAACATTTTACATGGAAAATATTTTACATGGAAAATATTTTACATTGTAAAACATTTTACATTGAAACAAACGGAGCCTTCATTTCGGAGCAAGGGAATTCGTGTTGATCGGAGTGGGCCAGATTGGATGTAGCTCAAATGAATGCCCAAGGTAGCCCAGATGGCTCGACATGTGTGCAGAAAATCAACGATGCAAATCAGTTATTCAATAGCTGACCCAGATCTCTAGTTGATGATCTCAACAACAAATCAACGCTTTTATGGCATTTTTTCGGGACATTTTTACCGGACCTTCTTCTTTCGTTACCGGACCTTCTTCTTTCGGTAAGTGTCTTAAATACCAAAAATCCGTGTGTGTATATATATATATATATCAAAACAAGCACTTTTCGGTTATATTTTTTGCTAATTTCTTGTAGGCACCTTTAAAATCATATTCTGCACACATTGAACGGTTCGGATCATAAAAATTTAATAGGAAACTATCAGATTGAGATTTGGGGTGTTTTTTTAGATGTGTAATTAGTTGTTCGCAGAACCGTCCCGTATATATATACTAGTGCTAGTCCGTGCCTATGGCGCTACGCGTCTTAGTTGGAAGGGGATGACAATTGTGTGATTTAGGTGAAAATCATGGGCACTTAACCGAGAAGTGAGAGGATGCCCTACAGCTTTTGAATCAAATGAATCTAAAACGTTCTAACAACTTATTCCCACACCCTTCTATTTTATAATACTACCATATACCTATAGATTTTTTTTAATCTATCTACTATTATAAGAATTGTGTAATTACATGTGCTACTCTCTCTTTCTCAAAAGATATCAAAAAAATGAAATAAAAATTGCTCTACTTCACACACCGACACACGTTTTCCCAAAGCTCAATTTCCTCACGTTGGCATTTTAATTACGAGAGAAGACCGACAGACTTCAACTAGTTTGGCAACAGTGTTCAACATGTGCAACTGCAACGAGCGGAGGCTGTAAGTTGGAACCACCACCATACGTACGCATATGAAATTGGCCGGGTACGGTAGTGAATAAAATTTGAACCGTTCTACACACACAGAAAAATGTGCACAGATTGTGCACAGATTTTTTTGTGGGGCCCACCACGGGTCCCACACAAATCATCCAAGCCGTTCATTAAATGTAAAACATTTTTTCAAGGGCTTCCGTAAAAAATAAGCTCAATCCAATATCTATAGGTGCTTCATCTAACTATCTAACTTTTCATTCAGATTTCCGGATAATGAAAATTTATATGGTTGGATCGAATATCTATAGGTATCGGATTGAACTTATTTTTTACGGAGACCCTTAAAAAAATGTTTTACATTTAATGAACGGGTCGGATAATTTGTATGGGACCCTTAGTGGGCCCCACAACAAAATCTATGCACAATCTGTGCACAGATCTGCTGTGTGGGCAGACTTTCTGATAAAATTTTACCTACTAGTGAATGGCAGCTGGCAACAATTGACTGTTTGATAGAAGTGATAATAATTTAGATGCCTGTCTGTACCATACCCAGCAGGTACGTACATAGGTTGTTCCATCACTATCCAATGCATTAATGACCACGTACAAGGATTGGCTTTTCAATCGTTCTATTTCCACACCTACTTACACATCAATTTACAATAGAGGTAGAGCCCGCACAAACTATACATTCAGTGTGTGTGGGCCCATCTCTATTGTGAGTATGGATGTGTAAATGGATGTAGAGTTAGAATTTTTGTTGGCCTTTTGGTACTGGAAATTAACACAAGTTCTTTTGCATTGGTTCGGTTTAATCTGGTTTTACCATTATGCTGGTGAGTTTGATTTGCAAAATTCTTAACCAGAAGGGATCGAATAAGGAAACTGATTGAAAAACAAAACTTGCATCGACCCCGGATCATCGGCTATTTTTTACTAAAATTTTGTGCTAATCTAGAAATGGTTAGGATCCGAAATCGAACTGTATCATTCATCCGAACGCCTACTCTTTGTTAGGAGAAAGTATAATTAATTTGGCCCAGATCTGTATTATCCCATTGTTCAGCTCAGCAAGACACTAGTACCGTATTTCAATTAGCTACTTCAAAAACCATTCACTTATTGGTTTCTTTTTATGTTTTAGCAGGTTTTAAGTGAGTGACTACTAGACCAAGGTAACAGGTCATGTCGGGTCGGGTTAGTCGGATTCGTGTTACAAATCATTCAACACGAACTCGACCTATTTAGAATTTATGTTTTTCGAGTCGTGCCATTTTCGTGTTTCGTGTCAGAAATGCTTAATCCTAACCCGTTAACTTCGTGTCCGGTTCGTGTCGTGTTATCGTGTATGTTGTCCAACTCTATATAGAATGACAGATATACAATATATTTTATATATATGTTCGTGTTAATGAGTGACATAGATTAGTAACCGTGTTGGTCGTGTCAATTTCATGTCTCGTGTGTTTAACCCAAACCCGACACATTTAGAATTCGTGTTTCTCGAATCGTGTCATTTTCGTGTTTCGTGTCAGAAATGTTCAACCCTAACCCACTAACTTCGTGTCCGATTCGTGTCATGTTATCGTGTTCGTTGCCCAGCTCTAATCACTACATTCTAACCAACAAAAATAACCCCAAGTGATCCAGTAGTTAGTTGAAGCCTTGGAAAGTACGAATATTCCCAATTTATTTTGAGTATATATACATTTTTGCTTCCATCGTTTTTCCCATTGTCCACATAAGACTGTACTTCCTCTTTAATCCATCTTTTCTCCATTGATGGCTACCCTTAAACTTGGGCTTCGGGTGTCACTGTTGTTGTCATTGCTTGCAATCTTCCAGTCATCTGTCTTTGGTGAATCACAAGTGCCTTGTTTCTTCATCTTGGGGGACTCTTTGGTCGACTATGGCAATAATAATAACCTCGGAACCACCGCAAAAGCAAATTACCTATCTTATGGCATTGATTTTCCAAAGGGACCAACAGGACGATTCTCCAACGGCAGGTTAGAAGTGATAATAATTTACAAACCTGTACCATACCCAGGTACACAGGTTGTTCAATCACTATCCAATGCATTAGTTAGTCCGACCACGAACAAAGATTGGCTTTTTGGTACTGAAATTAACATAAGTGTTTTTGCATTGGTTGATCGGTTTAATCTGGTTCAACCATTACGCTGGTGAGTTTGATTCGCAAAATTTTTAACCAGAAGGGATCGAGTAAGGAAACTGATTGAAAAACAAACTTGCATTGACCCGGGATCATCGGCTATTTTTTACTAAAATTTTGTGCTAATCTGGAAATGGTTAGGATCGAGCCAAAATCTGACTGTTATCATTCATCCGAACACCTACTCTTAGTCAAGAGAAAGTATAATTAATTTGGCACAGCTCTGTATTATCCCATAGTTCAGCAAGACACAACTACATTCTAATTAACCAGCAAAGATAACCCTCAGTTGGGATTTGTCCCACATCGGTTACTTATCTCCTCCAAAACTAGTATATGAGCCTCGGTGGCCTCTCCACTTTTTGTCAATTGGTTTGGAGTTAGATGCTTTAATATGATATCAAAACTAGATTTTCGGAGACTTTTCGCCTTTATTTGTACCATAGTTGTACTCTGTTTCATTGTGATCCTTTGTTCGCACGTGCGGAGGAGTGTTCGCTCCTCCAAAACTAGTATATGAGTCTGGACAGCCTTAAGATTTTCATAGGTTTTTCCCCTTTATTTGTGCCATAGTTGCACTTTGTTTTATTGTGGTCCGTGTGTTATAGATCCTTTATTTACCTCTCCACGTGCGAGTCGAGGGTCGCACATGCGGGGGAGTATTGGGATTTATCCCACATCGGTTACTTATCTCCTCCAAAGCTAATATATGAGTCTGGACGGCCTCCCTACTCTTTACCAATTAATTTGGAGTTTGATGCTTTAATAAAGTGGTCCAGTATGGAGTTGGTTGAAGATAGCCTTGGAAAGTACTAATATTCCCAATTTATTTTTGGATAATTTGCACTTACACCCCCTATAGTATCACCGATTTAAAGATACACTCCTTGTACTTCAAATTTGAACACTTGCACCTCTATACTTTGAAGTGAAAGAAGGGAAATTTGCACTTACACCCCTTGTATTTTTACGTATAAGGGGTGTAAGTGCTTAAATTTGAAGTACAAGAAGTGTATCTTCAAATTGGTGATAGTATAAAGAATGTAAGTGCAAATTCCCCTTTATTTTTTAGTATATATACATACATTTTTGCTTCCATCCTTTTCCCCATTGTCCACAAAAACCTATACTTTCTGTCCAATCATCTTTTCTCCATTGATGGCTACCCTTAACCTTTGGCTTCAGGTGTCACTGTTGTTATCGTTGCTTGCAATGTTCCAGTCCCCTGTTTTTGGTGAATCACAAGTGCCTTGTTTCTTCATCTTGGGGGACTCTTTGGTCGACAATGGCAATAATAATAACCTCAAAACCACCGCAAAAGCAAATTACCTTCCTTACGGCATTGATTTTCCTGGGGGACCAACAGGACGATTCTCCAACGGCAGAAATATAGCAGATATCATCGGTCTCTCTCTCTCTCTCTCTCTCTCTCTCTCTCTCTCTCTCATTACTTGTCTTTTTACTTTTTAGAGCCTCTCGTGTCCAATCTTCATTTTGGAGAACAGAGTCATTCCAAATCGAGTGTCTTATTTGTGATTGGAGCTGTGCTATCCACACAGACAAAGATTGCACAGATCCTACACAGATCTTATTGTGGGGCTCACTACGGATTCCACACAAACAATCTGAACCGTTCATTAAATTGAAAACATGTTTTCAAGTGATTTCTCAAAAAATTACCTCAAAAAGATACTTTTAAGTGTTCAATCCAATCATATAACTTTTCAATAATTGTACAAACTCTGTCATCCACCACCCATAAGTGAGTCCCACATAACTCATGTTTTACACGAGTTTGTAAAATTGTTAGTGCAAGTGTTGGTGCCTGTATCCTCTTTTTTTTTTTGTTATATACAATCACTTTCTAAATTGTTATTTACTTTTAGAATGATTTGTGGTACGGTTTATTATTTTCAACATTGTTAATAGGGGTGTGCAAAAAACCCGTGCTCCGACAGACCCGACCCGACCCGACAGAACCCAACCAAAAGAAGAACAAGGCATATAGATCACTTCGGTTTTGGTCGGACCCGACCCGACCAAAAAAATCGGCATGCAGACAGTTATTCCCACTCCTTCAGTTCAGGTTCGGGGCCAAAAAAGTCTATACCCGACCCGTCCGACCCGTGCACACCCCTAATTGTTAATATCAAGGTCGAGTTAAATCACAATGAATTCATCAAAGACAAAGTCCCATTGTAAATTGATAAGTGTCATAGTTCACACACCAATCAAGCTCAAATTTAAAAACCAAAACCTTTCCAGTGAAACAATTATCTAACTATGTGATTGAATTTGCAGCTCAATTTCTTGGTTTTGACGAGTATATCCCACCCTTTGCAATTGCGAGAGATCAGGACATCCTCATGGGTGTAAATTATGGATCTGGGGGTGCTGGAATTCGGGATGAAAGTGGAACCGAACTGGTAATTAGCTTTTTGCTGTTGTGGAAATGTTTATAAATTACCACTTTTATTGCCTTCAATGATATGAGTACGTTTTGGGTTTGGCTCCAATTTAATTCTAGTTTTTTTAATTGCGAACCTTATATGTTCGGGAGTTTGACTCCAAAATAGTTTGGGTAAAAAGATAATTTGTCGCACTAAGACAGACATGCTAGTGTGGTAGTACCTAATTGCAAAAATAGGAATACTTTCCCTCAATTGGTTCAAGTTGGTGCAGTAGCTATGCAAATAGAACTTATATGCAGAAACTTAATACATACTTTGTGACAAAGGCAAAGATTTGGTTACCTCTTTCCCATTATGAGATTATTTCTCGAGTTATGGTTGTAGATGCCTTATTTGTAAGGTTGTTGATACTTGTTGGATAACTATGTGGTTAGGTAACCATCTGGGACTGGGCCAACTAACCACCCTCACTCTCCACTTCCAATGAGTGGTCAGGGTTCAAATCTTGCCATAGACAAGATTTTATTACTTCTCTCAAATTGTGTTTACATGTTTCAGTTGTTGTCATGACTATTGGGCTTACTTGTATGGTTGTGGAATATGTTGTTTGATTTTTTATCTGTAGTTTTCCTGTCCGTTTTCGTGTATTTCTCATTATATTTGTCAATTATCTCCTTGTAGATGAAAGGAAAGATAAATGTGACCCATTCGTCATTGAAATTAAAATGCTGCTCAAGATAGTTAATAATTATGTAAATTCACAGTTATATATATATATAGAGAACGTGAAAGGGGAGTCCCGCATAGTAGCACCGTGTGGGATCCCTCATTGGATCCGAACTGTATATCAGTCCGGATTCCATAAGAGATCCCTTACGGCCTTATGGTGCGAGACTCCCCTTTCCCGATCGAATTACGACGATCCGAGCCGCTCAAAATGTGCATAACATGATTTTAAGGGTATCCGCGAGAAATCAGCAAAAAAATGATCAAGAAGGGCTTGATCCGAGCAGTTTTTTACTGAACCGTTCAATAAAAAACTGTTCAGATCAAGCCCTTCCCGATTATTTTTTTTGCTGATTTTTCGCGAGTACCTTTAAAATCACGTTCTGATCACTTTGAGCGGCTTGGATCGTCACAATTCGATAGGGAAAGGGGAGTCCCGCACGGTAGCACCATGCGGGATCCCTCATTGGATCCGAACTGTATATATATATATATATCCTTAGTGTGGGATAAAATATATATTTGTATTTCACACCGTCCCTCAAAATCGTAGATTGTCAACACGCGGCTAGCAATAGAGGATTACAGAAAATTACACTTTGAAAAAGTATTAATTGATTCTATTTGTCTTTTTCCCAACAGGGGGCTGTCATTAGCTTGAATCAGCAATTACTAAATCATCAAAGCATAGTGTCACGCATTGGGGATCTATTAGGGAGTAAAGAGGAAGCTGCAAATTACCTCAACAAGTGCATATATTATGTTGGAATGGGTAGTAATGACTACATTAACAATTACTTACAGCCGCAATATTTTAATACAAGCCAGGTATATACCCCAGAACAATATGCAGTTGTTCTAATCCAACAGTACTCGCAGCAGTTAAAGGTACGTACCAGATATTCTGTATTTTTTGCTTTTAGTTTATCCTTCTATTTTTAACTAGGAATCAACTTCCATTGTAGATTTCCTTATTACACACTAATTAATTAAAAAAAACTGTAAAGTACTAAAGATGTCATAATTTAATTTTAGGCCAAATTTGGTATTAGATATGTAAACAATTATCCCATGAAAATCCTAACTGAAAACAGATTTCTTATGACGAAGGAAGTGCCAGGAAAAAAATCCTAAAAACCCATAAAAAGGGATATGCAAAAATCAAGAGCTTAAAACAGTATTTGGCTTAGACTGCAATTATTATATTTTGTTCAACATATGTGGGTTTCTTAATCAAGTTTCACGACATTGGCCAAGCCTCTTTGCTCAATTCATTTATAACCATGTATATTACTAGATCGGTTATTTAGCTATGAAAAATTAATTAGAGGAAGATGGTAACGACTATTTTCTTGTTTTTGTATGCATTTTTAATGACAGACTTTGTACAAGTATGGAGCAAGGAAGGTTGCATTGTTCGGACTTGGTGCAATAGGTTATACTCCAGCCGAAATGGCTAGTTATGGCACAAACGGATCTGCATGCGTGGAAGTTGTTGACACGGATGTGCAACTATTCAATGAAGGTCTTAGCTCGCTTGTTGATGAACTCAACAATAACTTGACTGACTCGGAATTCATCTACATAAACATGACTGAAATTTCATCCGGGGATGCATCTGCTTACGGTAAGTTACCTTAATCGTCTTTGTGTAAACAAATTTGTACCATGTCTTATCGCATCTGTCGTTGTCCATGTTGTGTGTTGAAAGCTAATGCTTTTGAAACTAGAAAACTAATGCTTTTGAAACTAAAAGTGGGATCATATGGTTTAATTAGTTGGTTTGTCAAATCTCTCAGCTTTTAGTTTGAAAGTAAAAGAACGCATCTATTGGTTTTAGCCTTTTAGGTGTGTCTGTCCTCCTCCGTCACCGAGATCCCATTGCTTGGGCATTACATGGGTATAGGGCCAGCCCTGGGGGAGGCTCACCAGGCAGCCACCTTGGGCCTCTCCATTTTGGCCCAATTATAGGGCCCCGAAAACTTAGAATATATTATATACTCCTATTATATATGTGAGATATTTTACAAATTGTCAAAGATAGCATGGTGGCAAGTTCTTTACTCTTTAAACACAAGGTCATGAGTTCGATCCCTGCACTTTTGATTTTTTGGTGAAAGTTGTACCAAAAATTGCCGTAAATTTGCTGCTATCAAGACTTTAACCCATGTTCTAAGGGTGGAGAAACATCTTCCCACGACTCTTCCCACGGCTAAGCCACTAAGCCATGGGGCAATTTTGTTTCTCAAATCAAATAGCTAATAGTTATAGCAAAAAATGAGATGCCCCATTTTCTAATCCCGCCTAGGGCCTTGAAATTGTTAGGGCCAGGCCTGCATGGGTACCCATTGACATTATATGCTTTTCAACACCTCTTGCCATTTATAAATTATAATTGCAACATTGATGTAACATCAGAATTCGTTGTCCTCTCTGTTTTGTTTTTCAAGCTTCTCCATAACTAATTAGTTACTATACTACCTCTGTAGACTACCTTATGGAGTAAGTTGTAACTACTTTCTACTTTTTTCTGGGCAACTTGAGAACCTTTGCACTATGCACCGCGCTTTTCATCGTCTGTCCAAACTCCAAAATGTTACGACATTATACGAGATTTGGATTACATTTTTAAACTTTATTTGGGACAAGGATTTGTGTAAGAAAAAGGGTATTGAATAGAACAGATCTAACCACTGTGAATTGTTAGATCTTTTGAGTTTTCTATTTGTTGTATCATTTTTCGTACCCATATCTTAGCTTCCAATTTAGCCATAGAACCTGCAGTAAGGAAGGGGGACAACAACTTATAGACTATTTTCCCATTCATTTTATGGTCTTAATTGCATTATCAGGTTTTGTATCTTTCTTGAGAGATTCCATGATTCATGCACTTTATTCCCCCCATTTTTGTGATATAGGGCTTGTCTTTTGATCGTAATAGTAATTAGTAAACCTCAAATATAAATGAACGATTGTAATGTGTTTCATTTCAGGTATTACGATTGCAAATGCTTCATGCTGTGTATTTTCAAACATTGGAAAAGGACTATGTACTCCAGATCTAGCTCCATGCAGTAACAGGACTCTGTATGCATATTGGGATGGGTTTCATCCGACTGAGGTGACTAATTTATTCCTAGGTACCGGAGCATACAAAGCTCTGACTCCGTTAATATCTGCCCTCGAGCTCGATTCTGATCATGAAGGTAGTTATATAATTTAATTGTGTACGTACGCTATATGATGCCGTATTCAGATTTTAAGTTGGACTTTCTGTTGTAATAACACTTATGAGTTGTTAAGGATTGCTATATTTCGTTCTAGTTCTGCTTAATAACATCAACAGGTAGTTCTGATTGATTACCTGGAAGTTGAATCAAGGTGCAATGGTGCGACATTACAGGAGTTTGTTAAACCTTGAAGTTAACTCAACATCTTTACAATAACTCAACAAATTATTAATGACAAACGTGTCGGCATCTCACTAGTGGTCTATAAATTGAGGGTTAATTGGGTATTGTGGCCGCAAAGGCGTGTATGGTAGAGGAATGAGGAAAGCATTGGGCATTGGCAGTATGGTACCAGTAAGAAGCTTGAAATCCATTGATTGCCTAACTGCAAGTGGTTTAGTTGGAAAGCAATTAATGGAAGAAAACAATACACGAATATGGGAAATGCTACGGTGTCCCCGGTTATTTTAGGGACACCGTAACTTTTGGCATAACAAAATCATTATAAGTATAACCAAATTCATTACAAGCATAACCAAAACCATTATAAGCATAACAAAAATCATAACAAGGCATAACTTGGTTGGTTATGCCTTGGTTGATTTTTGGTTATGTCTTGATTGGTTTTTTATTATGCCTTGGTTATGCCATGTTATGGTTCTATTATACTTGTAATGATTTTTGTTATACTTGTAAGGGTTCTGTTATGCCAAAAATTACGGTGTCCCCAAAATGACCGGGAACACCATAGCATTATCCTACCTACATAGTTTGTTGCGAAAACTCTGGTCACAATGAGGTGCTTGTAAGCTGATTTGAACATCAAGTTATAAAAATAAAATAAAATAAACCTTGATTCACAATGTGCCGTTTATGATGATTAGGTGTTGATGTGGATCTTGATTCTTTGTTATTGTGCGGAATCCAGATGGAGTAGGTCCAGGAAATTCGGAAATTTTAATTTCAAACATGCATGATATAGATGGCTTCTTCTCTTTTTTTTTTCTCTCGGCATGATAGCTGGCTTTTGCCAACTCTGCAGTATGAACACGCTAGGAAATAAGAATTGATAGGAAGACTTCGGATGTAGTCTCGTTTGCGGGGGAATCTCATTTATTAACATCTTGGCAGGAAAAATCGTACGTATTTCGAAAACCTTTTGAATTGCCTTTGTGCTTGTTTATTGCATTGAAATTTATTCCAAATTTTCATTGGGAACCTCTGTTAACACTAATTCACTCCAAAGGCAGGGCTGACCATAGGTATAGGCCCACCAGACAACCTCGGGTCTTCCGTTTTGGGCCTAATAATTAGGCCCCAAATACTAGGATGTATTAAATATTATACATGCCAATAACTTTTCAACTATGTTATTGTATCACACGGTGGAAAGTGTTGCGTGCACTGAGCGTGTGCTTGCAAGTTTGATTCCCGGCCAGCTCATTTTTTAACGACTTAACAGTTTTGGAACTTGTCCAAAAATGGTTATAACAATTAATATTGTTTTCCCTATCGAACAA
>BPLS01020328.1:0-28436 GCA_019656275.1 Rhododendron kiyosumense | reverse complement strand
TGTATTTTGTATTTAAATATTTATGTTTTGAAATTACTATCAACCTATTATAAACGAATCCGTTTTGTCTACGAACAAGGAAGCTATAAAATATATATATATCAAGCTGGATAAAACCCAAATGTATTTTGTATTTAAATATTTATGTTTTGAAATTACTATCAACCTATTATATATTTAATGCTAGTTTTCAACTCTTCACAATTGTCATCAGTTGAGCCCATTGCTGAGCTAACATTCGTGAGCTTAACGCACAAGTTACCCTTTCTTTTTTTTTTCGCTCAATGGATGTCTAGCTTTACTCTAAAGCGGATGAGAATGGGAATAGGGATGAAATACCACTAAGCAACATACGGGTGGAATAGATTCAAAAAGCATCAACCATCACACCAAGCACTTCTTACGAAAATTGAACGCTCACCTTCCATGTGAAAGAGAATGGGAATAGGAATGAAATACCGCTTAGCGACATACGGATGGAATAGATTCAAAAAGCATCAACCACCACACCAAGGACTCCTTGCGAAAATCGAACGCTCACCTTCCACGTGGAAGAAGTGGAGAAGTGCCATTGGTTAATAAAATATTGGTTAGGGATTCTAAGGCAATGCCTCTCTACCTCTAGTAGTATTTATTCTGGGCTAAATTACATGGACATCCCCTTATCTCTCATTCTGTATCAACAACACCCCCTTACTTCTTTCCCTATTAGATGCTATGCACCTAAAGACAAATCTAGTCGAATGTATGCCCCTATAGACAATCTAATCCAAAACAGTAAAGACAATTTGACCAATGTAATAGTTGTATATTTAAATTAGATGAAACAAATGTACCACAAAATTTTACAACCCCAAATAGAGGAAAGAATAAATCTAACTGCACGCATACATCAAATGAAAGCAAAAGCATAAATACCGACAAACCCAAAGAGAAACAAAATTGGTAATAAAACCCCTTCCGAGGGTCCCTCCCCCAAGTTTGGTACAAAAATGCAAACCTTCATTCCATGGAGAGAATCGTTTTGCATCCCAGCGTCTCTGACTCAATTTTCTTGCCCCAAGCCAAAAGCAGAACCCAAAAGTTTTGAGGATAAAAAGGATCATCGACCTCTACTCCGCAAATTGAACTAGGCTAATGCCAAGTCATTGACAGCTTCATTACAGTTTGGATTTACGTTGTTTTCTCATCAATTCCAAAGAAAGAGGCTTCATCATTCGAAATAGTCGGAATTGTCTAAAGTTACAAAACGTGCATCATCAATACTCTTCATTGATTGCGTATACCATGTTATGGTTCCTGCATGAATAGCCAATATAAGGACTTAGATAGCATTAAGGCATGCAGAGCAGCTCACACCAACCTCACAGCAGCTAAGCGTTGGCCTAATTTAAAGTTCAGCCATCAAATAATCTACCCCAACCTCGATTTACTTCATAAGCAAAAATGATTCTGACTCCATGATTTCGAAGATGTATATAATAAGTTAATAACAAAGGATCTGCTGAAATCAGATGAATGGTCAACCCGGACCAAACAAATGATTGCCTTGTCTTGGTTGAAAGAAAAGATTGTGTGACAATGCACGAAGGGGATTTGGAGACGGCTCACAAAGCACTTTACCAAAACATAAACAGGATAAGTCTAAACCTAATAATTTAGGAAAGCATTTAAACCTAATAATTTACGAAAGCATTCTTGGTTCTCTATTCGAGAAATCCTCCTCGCCAGATATGCATGGTTACACTGCCAAAGTGCCGATCAAAAAAAAAAAAGATATGCATGGTTACACTTACACTATCCTACGTATAACCAGTTACAGAAAAATTAACACCCTGACAAAATTTATGCATGTTATACTCTTCTCAAGGTGCATTCCTATTAAAGAAGGCAAAAAATTTTGACAAACTTTTCAAACAGAAATTCATAAGTGGATATCTGCTTTATGGCTCATCAAGTTTATGCGTGAATGTGCAGATACATTTCGATAACATGTGTGATAAAGAATATAGGCGTACATAGACATGCACATGAAACGTACTTCGAAGTAATAGATTGGAACGATTTTATAATTGTATAGGAATGGAGCATCCATAGAACTCTACTGCAAATGGAGAACAACAAGTGGATTATTGCTTCATGGCTTAACCAGGGTATACATATAAATGCACACATTATGTATTTTCATTTTTCAAGTAAAGAGGAAGGGATAAAAAAAATATAACTGCCCATACAAAACAGCTTGAAACCAACATTTTAGTTGATTGGCTGAGGTATACATTGCAGCAAATCAATTGCTGTTAGCAAGACAATTCATATTTTGCGCACTCAAATATCTTCTAATTGTGTTACCTCAGATAGGTCGCATGTTTAGCCATGTGTTTTAGAAGAAAAAAAAGCCCTAAAAATTAAAGATGGATGGCCCAAAAAGAGTCCATATGTCTATTGTACCTGTAGCAGGAGCTTGTTCATGTTCTCTTGTCGAATGAAGTATTATGGTTCCCGAAAGCACTGTGATGAATCCACATATTTCAGAGGCTATGCTGGTGGCGTCTTGACCTGACCAGTCCTGCAAAAGATGTACGCTAAACATATGTCATGCTGTCTTAGGACTCTTAGGGAAGGAACCATTATGCAGCATCAGCAAAAAAGAAGACTAGAAACTCCAAGACGATGGATCAGATATGTACCCTGAACATTATACTGCTGGCAACAATAGTGAGAGTCGTGAACATCACGTAATAGATTGGAGAAACAATTGCAGTATTGAATGTATCCAACGCCTGGAACAAAGACGCAAAGAATTATACATGGACATTAAGCCGCAGTGAAGTCTTCTAAAGCAGTCAACATTTACCTATATTATTAAAGGCAGATGGGCGTTTGTACTACTTTCACATGGCAACACTTAAAACACCAAAGCAACTCATGTTTGGTAGGTACATCAGACTTACATTTCCAGAATGAAGCAAGCATCATGATCAAAACATGAAACATTACTGCCTCGCACCTAGAGGCATGCATCACAAATGGATTGAGCCTCTAGGCAGCATCTTGAGTGATTTCCACTCGGTTTTGTATCACATCTGTCCATCCACAGATGCTCAACAAAATTCTACAAGTGATTCTCGTAGAAAAAGATGCATCCAACAGGCAACCCAGATACCATGGTTCATGAGTACAAACCTGTTGCATGACCAAGACAATCCCAAAAACTTAATTGATTCTATCAAGACCAACATAACTGTGCAAAGCAAACTTGGCAACCTAATAGATGAGCCATGATAAGGATGACTCATCTGTTAAGTGAGGACACTATGATGTTAGAGGGAGCAGGGTATCTAGGAAACTGAACCGGCATAAATGTCCATACGAGGTCATTACTCATTCTACCCCTTCCAGACACCACTAATTGGTACTACCTGGGCTTCCTTTTTCTATATGAGTGATGATCAGAACCAGAGCTGGTGATTCAAGAAACCACTGATTAAATAATTATGCAGGCTGACAATACAGGTCACCTCGTGACTTTTGCACATGCAATCTAGTGCCTATAAATCTTCCCAAATTTTCAATATTATCTTTCGTTCTGTGTTTGTGGTGTATCGCCTCACTAACAGCCCCTTCCAGTTTGTTCTTTCCCAAATCTACTGTCAACCAGGAAGGAGCCAAATTCAAACAAGACAACTCGGCATCTCATTTGATTTTGAAAACTTCTATAACAGAGGAACTTGCTCAAATCAAAATCCTTAAGAAAGAAAAAAAAAATAGTGGTTTACTAGGTAGCCTCCAGAAATGAAACTCCCATAGGGATGGGCTTCTTTTTTTGGTACAACATAGGGATGGGCTTCAGAATATCATGTCAACCCCATTCATTAGTTAAGTGGTCTTGGGAACACAGTTCCATGGTTATGCTATAGCAGCTATACAACTACAACCCCGGCCCAAACCCAACCCAGCCAAATGAATGTTCAATTCAACTAATACATAGCACAAGTGCACAACAAATATTATGTGTAATGTCCAAGTACTTTAGTTAAGGATAAACAACATGAATATCTCCCATATTCTAGATTTTCAACCGATTACCAATAATTTTAGAAGCACAATGAACTTGGAGTATTTACTCAAACAAAGAATAGAGAGAAAAGAGAATAGTTCTCTACTTCTCTGAAGAGTTGAGAGTTATATATAGAAAGATATATGTGTGAATGTGTATGCTTATATATGTTATGCATATTTACAAGCGTAACCAACCGGCATAATGTACCACAGTTGAATTGATTTAACCAATATCACCTTGTTCAGATAATTCAACTGCATGACCACACAGATAACAGCAACTGATAGGAAGAACCAAGTCTGAGGATATGCAATTTGACTTGTCCCCTGCAGGGTAAGCTTTATTGCAATTCCAATTGCCTTTATGCTTAAAACCTGCATGGTGGCATGAGAAAGGTTTCACAGGCTCAAATGCTTGACAAGATGTAAATAACTTCACCACGCAATGATACATAAAACCCGAGCAATAAAAAGTACTCTCCAACCAAGGAAACAATATTACCGTTAGTGAACCCATTAAAGAACAAATTCCCAAGTAGACCAGAATGTTTGTCTGCCCATAGCGAGGTTCAAAATGCAAAATCAAAGCCAATACTATTGACAATGCAGCTGCTACATAAATCAGAAATGCTGTCAAGAGAAGAAAGCAACCAAGAATGATTAATTACAACTCATAACAAAGTTTTTATATAAAAAAAAAGCTAAAAATAGAAATATTTTAAAAATCCTATACCTGGTTGAGTTGCCAAAGTCCAGATTTCCAGTACAGAACTTGGGGTTTGCTCGTCAGGGGCGTGGATAACAATTACAACTGATCCCACAACGCATGACATGCATCCAATAACACCCAGTTTTTGCAGTCTTTCCTTCAACATGAAGTGTGCCAAAATAGCACTATCACATTTCACAAATAGGTTAGTCCCAAAAACAGTATTCCAAGTTCTCTTTTCGAATTCCCTCACAAAACAGAGTTCAAAAACTTGGTTACATTACCTAACAATTATACTCAATGCACCAAGAGGGGTCACAAGAACTGCTGGAGCATAAACATAAGCCACAAAATTTGCAATCTCTCCAACAACCACTGCATGTCACAATATTTCAGAACAAACGTCAATGGCCCACTCGACCAATATGTGTAACTATGTGTTTGTCTTTTATTTAAGTTATTATTACATTGCAGAGGTAGATAGAAAGAGGGAAGGTGTCCGCTGGTGTCATATACTTACTGGTGATCATGCCTGCCCACCAAAGTGGTTCTAGTAAATAAGTATACCCTCCAACTCCTGCAATATAGATAAGATAAAACTGTTATACACAACTCAAACACAGTACTCGGGGCTAACATAACAAAGTAGTTATAAAGAAGCATAATAAACTATAAAAACATTAATTTCAATAGAAAAAACACACACACACACACACATCTATCTTACTAATCAGGGAAAGTTTTCCATTATTAGCTGCTTTTATTATCTGACAGAGACAAGAAATCAAGTAGAAAGAATAAAATCAATCTACAAGGAAAGATGGTGAGCCTAAGCAAAGGTGAGTAAAACTTCAGAGAAGTTAAACCTTCATTAACCTATGGGGTGGAGGGAAAACAATTCACTTGAGGAGGAGAAAATGCATTTAACAGATCACATGCAGTATGATCTCATCAGGCCATATATATGCATGCTCATCATTGCAAAAAGCACCTAGCCACCCACTTGTTTTCCAGCCCATCGACTTGTAAAGATCCAATTCACAAAGCAAGAGATTTACCTTCAAACCCTATAAGGGAGGGTTCAGGGTTCAAGCCTAAAAAACAGTGATGGGTGGCACAAGCAAAAGAGTGGTCGGAAATTCTACATGGTTGTTTCTTCAGCTTAAGTTGGGAAAGGCATATACGCATGTTTCTGTATCAAGATATTACTTCATGCCTTTTAAAAAATGAAGGCTGGGATCCATCATCAAAGGTACGCTTGAGAATCATATTAAAAAGTTGCGCCCAATATTATTGCAAGAATGAACATCAATGCTTGGTATCACTCCGAATTACTAACTAGCTTGACTTCAACGGTTTGGCATTTCCAACAGATAATCATTATAAAGATCCATTTATCTCCATAACAGAATAACACCTAAAGCAAGAGTGTTCATTGCAGTGATTCAATAAGAGTAGTAGATATTATCTCCCTAATGTTGACAAAGAAATTGTAAAATTCCTAGTGTATCTGTTATTCTAATTCAGTTAAATCCACCTCAGTTCGACATATGATTGCTATACGCACACAAAACATGCATATATATACAGGGGTGGACACAAGAGGGTGCCGGCAGATGGCCAGGGCCCTTGCCCACTACACAAGAGGGTGGACACAAAATCTCGTCTTTTTCTCAAACCTAGCAAATGACAACACATCCGCCCCGCCCCCGCACTACACACGTAACACACCATTGCACATCATGGACACAGAGTACAGCCACGATCTGCAATTGAAATTAAAAAGCACAAAATCTCATTGGCATGGACATCAGCACTTACATCACGGACATGAAATAATGCTAAAAACTGAAATTGAACTTAAACTGTTACTACTAGAGATCCAAACTCTATCGCACGATACACCTTGAGCTACAAAAATGAGCGAGAAGTGCGTTTGGACTGACCAGCGCGAGTACCAGAAGAAGCAGCAGCACGCTTGAGACCTTTCTTCTTGACGATGAAACTGGTACCGATGAACAAGCTCGACGCCACTGCTAGTATCAGCCCCTTCTCGTTGTCCGAAGTCCCCATCTCTGTCTCTTTCTATCTCAACACATCTCCTCGTGCGTATCAATCGAACTTTTCCATCTATCTATATACATCGATGGCTGAAATGCCAAGTAAGCCTAGATTTCCCGCCAAAAGAAATTGGTGAGATGCTTTACTGCGCCACGAGTATGACAGAGAGAGAGAGAGAGAGGGGTGGGGACACCCAGTAGAAATCGTCGTCTTGTCGGAAGTTTCCTGAAGTTGTTGAGATTCGGAGTTGCAGAAATGAGTTGGGATCAGAACGAAATCGGGGGTTTCGTTGGGACCCGGATTGACGACAATGGCACGAGGATGGTTTGAGTCAAATCATTTCTTCACTCCCCGTTATGGACTCGGGTCGTTCCGGAAATTGAAGGTCCAATGTGGTCAAATGTGTTTGGACCTTCAATTTTAGTAGAAATTAATATTGAAAATAAGGAAAATAAACCAAATAAAAACATGCGCGAAAAGTGCTACAATCATACACACAATGACAAAAGGATCCATACATTTGTGCAGTACATGTGTGGAATGTGGGGCCCATCCCACATGTGAGCATACGTGTGTGACCTTACAATAGTGGCAGAAACATGTATTGATTTTTTCATTTTCCTGCAAGTTTCTTCATTTTTTTTCTCGGGTAGATGTTTCTATCCAAATTTGACATCTTAGCGTTTGGTCAATTTTGTTACGAGATGTATTCTTCGTTAGATTCAAGGGGTGTTTTCATTAAACTAAAAGTTATGGACCACAACTTTTAGATTGTATTTATTAAAAAAAAATCGTATTTGTTAGTTTTGCACCATACTTTAATGGATTATTGGTTTGTCTCGATAAAATGAATCAAAAAGTAAAAATTATACTCCGTAACATTTACACAATGTTTTTTGAATATTTCCAATAATTTTTGGCTAAATGCCATAAACTTTTACTTTTGTGATTCATCTCCTCACGACGAAAGTGCCTTGTTCTCTTTGGATTTTAAAAAGAATTTTTTAAAAAATTCTCCCTAGATTCTTTCTACTTTTAACATCTCTCTCCACCTCTCTTCACTTATTACCTCTACTATTTTTCAAAAAAAAATTCAAATTTCAAATTTCAATACAAACAAAGCACAAATAATTCATACAGTAAAATTTTAGTGCAAAACTAATAAGGACTAAAAAAATTAATAAAGACAAAATATGAAAGTCCAAAACTTTTAGTCTAATGGAAACAACCATTGTGTTTTTTCCCATTTGCATATGTAAGAGCAAGTTTACCGACGGATAGGTATACTACCTTGGGAACAGTTCACAATTTTTACTTTAACTATTAACTTTTTCTTTCACAATTACATCAATGCTATCTATTTTACCTAACACTAATTAAAATATATATTTTTTCACTCTTTTCCTACTCCCTCTGTCCTAAATTCTTTGTTCGGTCCGCAAAACGGAATGTTAAAAATAATGCAAATTTTTCAAGAAAAAATTCAAACTTTTTTCACAAATTAAAAATACTCATTGATATCTAGTAAGTTGTTGAAAAACTTTTGATTTTTTTTGCAAAAATTGTTTTATTTTTAACACCCCGTTTTGCGGACTAGACAAAGAATTTGAGACGGAGGAAGTATTTTTTTTCCCGGATGAGGGAGGAGAGAGAAAAAAAACAATAAAAAAAGAAAGGAGTATAAATAGTGCTTAAGTAAAAATGGCTAAGTCCTGTTCATAAATGTATTTTATCTACCCTTTTACCTAATCTGGTATAGGAGTATTTTTTGAATTTCTCCTCTCCAAAATTGCTAAAAATGTATTTTACTAAGCTGGTGTACATGCTCTGATCATCGATTTTGAATTGTATTAGATGTATACAATTACTCTATTTTTCAATTGTTTGGTTCTCGTCTCAGGAGACAATAGTAGTTCCTCAGAGCAAGTGGACCCCATATCAATTTATCGTCCTATTGCCATCTTCTCTCTTTTTTTCATTTTTTTGCAAAATCTAAATAATGTCTTGTTCTCTTTACAATTTCAAAAAAAAATTTCAAAAAATTCCCCCTAAATTCTCCCTACTTCCAACATTTCTCTCTCTATCTCTCTCCACTTATTACCCCTACTATTTTTCAAAAAACATTTCAAAACACAAATTCCGTCCGTTGTTCTTTCTTCCACTCATCAAGTCAGTAGATTTTCGCTGAAAATTGAGATTAGTTTAATAAATGGTCTGAATTTCAGATTACGTGAAAATGACACTTCAATTTTTAGGCATTTTGAAATTGTAACAAGCCAAAAAATAAATTTGACAATGCCATTTTGACAATAATAAGTGAACTTGCACTTAGGGTGGAAAATCATGGGCTAATTTCGAAAAATAAAATAGTTGGCTTCCTTACAAGAGATTCATGTCTCTCACATCACGAATCTTCATTTGTGAAGAGCTAATCAGGAATTTGGTGTGATTGCCAAAATTATATACTACAACTCTTCATACCTCAAGTTATTGTGCTTTCATAACAGGGTTCATTCGAAATTCAAAAATTAATCTACATCATTCATGTAGATTAATTTTTAAGCATGAATAGATCATCTTTGCAGAATATTGAGTTTACTGCATCATTGATCCAATGACCGAAAGAATATTATTCTTGCAAAAATAAATGATTTTAGACATCTACTTTTCAAAATTAATTTGATTATATCACGTGCTTGATGATGTCTAATTAACCTGTTCTTTTACAAGAACTGTTCAACTTTAGTTTTGCAATCGGTATGAAGTTTTCGTTAACAAGATGCTTCGTTTTTCCTTCAATTTTTTCAGGGAGTCTCAATGATTTTTTGAGCAATCCGCTCCCATGTTGCCAATTGCAAATATAAATTCAACCTTTGTCGCTTGTCTTATTTCCGTGGATTTCAACACAGCAGCCTCCAAATCTCTTTTATCATGAGAGTGAAGACGAGTTAAGTTCTTTCTCTTGGTAATTGAATTTTCTCTTCTCTTAACATTTCTTAATTACGGACCCCTCAAGAGCTGGTCAAGACCTAAAACAGGATTTGCCCCCTCCTATATTTCATGTTCGACACCTCGCAAGTATTGTCAATTCTTATGGGACCAATTCATATGAAATTTTGTTCTGTCTTTAAGTCAAGACCTAAAACAGGATTTGCCCCCTCCTAGATTTTATGTTCGACACCTCGCAAGTACTGTCAATTCTTATGGGATTGGTTCATATGAAATTTTGTTCTGTCTTTAAGTGATCTCCTGGCTAGTGAACGATAGAATTAGTTCTCATGCACTAGTCAAGGTCTTGTAAACTACTCTGTTTAATCCGGATGCCCAGAGTTATGGTGAATAACATTTCTTTTCTTCTCTCTTTATTAAAAGGGGATCAAGAATGGGTTTACTTTGATTATGCATCCAAAAAGCTACCAAAGTTAGCAATTTATTTACCAACTCTTGCCCCCTCGGGAGTCAAAGATAATGGGGACCAGCCATCGGTATTTAATTATTTATCTTGAAAATTGGAGCAGTAGAGGTAACTTCTGGGGAGAATTATATACAAGGAAAGTTATTTTTGGAGCATATAAAACTGGATTGAGGAATTTTTCTTTTTTTTATTTATCAGCATCGAGACCGGTGATTTGCTGAATTTGAAATTTGGTCATAGCAAGTTTTAGGGGAAAGCATATATAAAATCCCGAAATGCTATCTCGAGATTGAGATCTGGTCATACGTAATTGTTGGCAAGAAAAACCCAGCAATCAAATATTGACAATTTGTTACCAAAACACCACCTTTAATTACTCCCTCCGTCCGTGTTTGGTGGTTTATTTTCGGCATTCGTATCATCATATAATACAACTAATTAATGTCTATCAAATAAGATTCATTTTGCATATTTTCAGCGATTCATATTGAAAAAATATGTACAATTTTTTAATATCTCAACCACTCCAAATGAATACGAAGACCATATTAAGAATCGTTCCAATTTAACATGCCTATTTTCGCAGTACTTGTATTACGTAATTTCTGTTGCTAAACTTCTATTTTCTCATGCTGTTGTGCAAGCAAAGTGAAACTATCTTCGCACTATTCTTGTAAAGATAAACAGTCAAAAAAGAATGGAAATAGTAATTTCCACTCTTCTTTTGATTATGGTAGTACTTCATTTCTTATCTTCAAGTGAAACTTTTGTGTGCTTTTTTTCACTTATTAAAGACAAGAACTAGAAACTTTTGTGTGCTTTTTTTCACTTAAAGACAAGAAAAGATGTGCCATAATAATAAAGTAAAAAAAAGAGTGCGAAAATTATTTTCCAAAAGAATATTGGGATTTTAAAATTGGTCCCACCTTGTGAGCACTGACCACACCAATTGGACCGATGGGCCAACCCGCAGCAAGAGTGGGAAACATTTTAGCCTTAAACAGGTTTTAGAGAAGAACAAAGCCCAAACCACAAAGAATAGTGGGCCTTCATACACATAGACAAATACCGGCCCACCAACTCAAATTGCAATTGCCATACGGTGGGGGTGCGCCACGTCCTGAGATGTCTTCGTCCATCACAACCAGAATTGGATAAGATTTAAGATTAA
Source organism: Rhododendron kiyosumense (assembly GCA_019656275.1). NCBI lineage: Eukaryota > Viridiplantae > Streptophyta > Magnoliopsida > Ericales > Ericaceae > Rhododendron > Rhododendron kiyosumense. The sequence continues at coordinate 17,018 of BPLS01020328.1, read as the reverse complement.
AAGAGGGATATCCTCAAAAGAGGACCCCACCACTCCTACCAAATGGTTGATTTTTTGCACAAGTACTCAAAGCAAGTAATCAACCTTGACGAAATCAAAATCAGGAAAATCAGAATGCAAGAAAAATCCATAATTATCAGAAAGCAGGAGAAAAAATTAGAGAGAGAGAGAGAGATTAATTGCGTATACACAACGTTGACATGGAAACGAAGTAGTAACACTAATCTTTATTCCAGAACGATTGGACCAGCCAAACGCAACCTACGTTCAACCCCAAGTTAAAGTCCCAAACTACTACGGAGTAAAACCCTAGATCCGATCTAGATCACATTGACTTGAAACAAAACACAAACGCTAAGTTAAGATAGGTAGGTAGGTAGATAAAAACTACTCCACTCATCAAACAGATCAGACCATTCCAGATCTGACCAGATCAGAACACAAATCAACGGCCAGATCAAGGGATCTGACCGCAATCGGCGATCGTCACGGTGTTCGAGGTCTTCCCACCGCTGGACCCCACCTTCTCCACCGCCCTGATCACGTCCATCCCTTCCACGACCTGCCCGAACACCACGTGCTTCCCGTCCAGCCACGACGTCTGCTCCGTGCAGATAAAGAACTGCGAGCCGTTCGTGTTCTTCCCGGAGTTCGCCATCGACAGTATCCCCGGTCCGGTGTGCTTTTTCACGAAGTTCTCGTCCGCGAACTTCGACCCGTAGATCGACTCGCCTCCGGTGCCGTTCCCGGCGGTGAAGTCGCCGCCCTGGCACATGAACCCTGGGATCACACGGTGAAAGGTGGAGCCCTTGTAGTGCAGGGGCTTGCCACTCTTGCCGACGCCCTTCTCGCCCGTGCAGAGGGCGCGGAAGTTCTCGGCGGTGAGGGGGGTGGTGTCGGCGTAGAGCTCCATGACAACGCGGCCGGCCGGCGTGCTGCCGATGTTCAGGTCGAAGTACACTCTAGGGATTGACATTGGATTGGATGCTTTTGATTTTTTACTGGTAATACGATGGTGTGTAGGGTTGGAGTGGTGAAAGTGAGTTTATATAGGGGTTTGGGAGCGTGGGTGAGATATAGAGGGGTGATCCTCGTCGTTGGAGGTGGGACACGTGTTCGAATCGTGTGGCGAAGGAGGTGGAGAGAGAGAGAGAGAGAGAGAGAGAGGGACGGGTGACCGGGGTTGGTTATTTTTTAACCGTGGTTAGTTTGGAAGTTTTGTCAGGATTGGGGGTTTGGAATTTACTCTTACCTGCTGGTTGATGGACTACCGTGGTTCATAATCATTGTGATGCGTGTCACCTTTTCGTTTGTCGTTATTTTGTGTAAAAGATCTTATTTCGACAGATCACGTGTCCTTTTGTGTTTTTTTTTTTTTTTTATCAGAATCTTTAGTGTATTTTTTATTTAATTCGTTAATCATAATCTAATCTATTTATGGAAACTTGACGAGGGGATATATGCTAGAATCGAATCCTGCATATGTACATGAGAATATAAGAGATGCACCAACTGCATTTGCTCTTTCATGCTTTTCGAAAACGTTTTTTTGGACGTGGCATCGTTATTTGAATTGTTTACAAATTCACGTTGTAAGGCCTGATTGTTACATAAGATTCTTACATTGAGAGATTATTGGTTGGTGGAGTTTATTTATTTAATTTGGGCATACTGTATACATGAGCAGGAGTAAAGCGGAAGTTAGCAATTTAGTCCACAGGCAGTGGCGGAGTTAAGATTTTCGATAAATGGAATCAGAAATTTGAACTATTTGTGATTCACTTTGCTAATTACTAATTGAAAGAAACATTTAGTTAACAAGTTAATCAAAAAGTAGATACATATATATATATATATATATATATAACAAAATATAGTTTCGATTTACAATTGACCTCAACGACTTTTCATACTTTTGGATGCATGATAGCTTAGTTGTGCATGATAGCTTAGTTGAAGTCTTTACAAACAACGCTAACAGTCTGACACATATGGTTTCAAAGCCTACTCTTTACAATTTTCATAGCGGAAAATGATATGTCTAACGTGGCAGTAGTAACCAGTAAAATACAGGCCGAAGTAAGAAGTCTATAAACTGAGGAATGTATCATATCGCTTTGGGTCTCAGCCATCGTTTCCTTCTTGAATGCTGTCTCGAGAATCTGAAGTACAAATTAAACCACCAAACACAAATTGAAAAACACATTCAAGTTTCAAGTTTACACTTCCATCCTTCGAACAGACGACACCACTCTATAACTGATGGGGTAAGGTAAGCTGTTTGAAAATTGTTTACAATGTTTACTTGCAATGTGCTCTCTAGCTTGACACAATTGACAGGGAGGTCATTGTGCAACTACTACTTAAAACCATCAAACCTCGTTGAATCCAATCGTAAAAGCTCATGTACTTCCAAGTTCTTTTTGTCAAAATAAACTATCAATATATTCAATATGTATTTCGTCGAACATTATGTGGAACTTATGTTTGTTACTGACCCAATTCTTAAAATTCCTCCGGTCACCACTGCTAAAAATTTGTGATTTTAAAAAAATCTCGAAGTCTAATCATTGTTACAAGAAGGTTTAAGATTTTTCCAATTCCTAAGAAATCAAAAGTTAGGATTCTAACCCAATTTCATCAATTTGTTTGGAAATTGTGGAAAGGAAGGGAAAGGGAAAGAAAGTTTAAATTTTTTCTCTTCCCCTGTTTGGTTGGAGAGAAAAGGGGAGAGAAAATGAAAAAATAGAGGCCTTGTTCTTTTAGCACATTTGGATATTTTTGTTTTGGTAGTGGATGGGGAGAAAAATAAAATAATAATCGGAGAGAAGAGTAATGCGTGGAGAGAGATAGAAAGAGAAATAAAATTAATAATTGGAGAAATAGGGTAATGATTAAAGAAAGATATAAGGTAATGATTGAAAAACAAAATTAAAACAAAGTAAATATGCTAAACGAACAATGCCTCTAGAGTTCTTTAAAATTTCTCCACTCATCTTCACCCATTTTCCTTCTTAATTATTTTCTCTCATCTTCTCTTTCCTTGGCAGGACTGGGAGATACGAACCTCGGAGGTACTGGGCCTGAATTGGAGGAGACCCGGTTGGCCTAAGGTAGAATCTGCAGTCTTGTGTTTGAGCTTTTGGATTTTCGGGGGTATTCGGACAAATAAGCCACTTTGGCTTATTTTTTGTCCTTATTTAAAAAAATTTCGTATCACTTGGCTTATTGTCAATTTTTTGGGATTATTGCATCCTCACGACGAGAGGAATTTAAAAAGAAATTTTTTTTGACCGAAATCCATTTTTTTTTTAATAAAGACGAAACAATTGGCTTATTTGCTTATTTTTGTTTTTTTTGGGTTTGTTTGGCTCATTTTTGGCGGGAAAGCCAATGGCTTATTTAGAAGAACAAGGCCGAACCTCTACTCGGCTTACCCTTCGGATCCACACTGCGTCTTGGGCCGCGCCCACGTACCCGTCTCCCATACCCGACATTGTTCCTTCTTCTGGTTCTACTTGCTGCGATTTTGTCGACCACTTGTTCGATTGATCGAAGGAAGAACGAAATACCAGCGGGAAAAAAAAAATCGAACTTTCCGAAAAGAGAGAAGGACGCCGGTTGTGATATGGTGTACCTGGGTGTATGGAAATAATGATCACTGCAAGTAGGTACCGTTGATTTCTCGAGATCTATAATGGTCACGTGGTATGGAAATGGATTCTTGGTTCTTAACCCGTTAATTAGTGTATTAAGGGCCTTTTTGGCTAAATTATTCAATTGACTTTTTTTAATTTTTTTTTCTGTATTTTCATTATTTTTTTGTCATTCTTTGTGTGTGTAGATTATTATTACTTCGTTATAACCATAGAAATGTACAAAGTACAATTAATTCATTTTTTTAAATAAAGACGAAAAATAAGTCAATAAACTATTTTTTTTGTTTTTATTCAGAAAAAATCTATTTTGACACTAATTTTTACTTTTTCAATTTCTACTATAAAGTTGAATCAATAATTCACAAAAATTTAACATTAAACTAATTTTTAAAACAAAAAAATCCATTGACTTATTTAGCCAAAAAGGCCCTAAATTGCACTCTTTGCCCTAAAACCGCTCATCTTCCAAACTGACATGGATAACAAGATACAGAGTACTTTAAAGTTAAAGACCTTATTTTTAATTTATTTTTATTAAAAAATTTATGAGTTTTGGTAATAATTTTTTATTTTTTCAATTTTTAAAAAAATGAATGAATAAGTCACGAAACGTAATGCAAAACAAATAAATATAAGATTTGAATGAAGAAAAAAAAATTACTAGTATTTATTAAGTTCTATATCTTATTTTTTTTGATCCGCAAGTTCTATCTTAAACCACCCTATTGTTGGGCTAGAGGAGGATTAGAAAAAAGTTGACAGGGTAGTTATGTCAATGCATAGATTCTGCTAAATGGAGTACTCCAGTTGGAAGGAAGGAAGCGGAAGGCTTTCGGGTGCAGATCCCCTATGGAGAATCTCTCTGTGGAGATCGTGTGGAAGTTTCAACCAGGGGCTGCCAACGCATTACATAAGCAATCTGACGGATAGAAATAAGCCACAAAGCCCTCCCTACCTCCCTTTAATCAAACGACGCCGTTGAGTGGGTCTGCGATTACGGCATCAACGGCTGTGGGAAACGGAGCTTTTTCTTCATCTCCCTTGTTGAAAGGAAACTTCCACAGGATCTGCACCGCCAAAGAGTTTCACGTGATCGTACTTCACTTTTGTAGTCAGAGATTGAAAAACACAAAACATGTCAATTTGTTCGGTTGCCTTTTATTTTTAGTTTTAGTTTTGGAAACCAATCATTATCCTACTTCTTTCTCCAATCATTATCCTATTTTTTCAATTATTACTTTCTCATCTCTCTCCAATCATTACCCCTATTTTCAATCATTACTCTATTTTTCTCTCCACCCACTACCAAAACTAAACTAAATTAAACTCTCAACCAAACACTACCTCAGCCCTATCGTGAAAGTACAGTTCCCGAAAGCTGAAACGCCCAGTCTCGTTTCTCGCCGCTTTATAGATTCTGATCGAGTTTTTGGCCGAAATGTCCATAAATTGTAATCAAATTGGAAGAATACTCATTTTTCTAAAAGTTTTGTATAAATAGGCCATCGCTCCTTTTAAAAAATGCATTTTTACAAAGGTTTGTTTTAACTATTATAGCTCCTTCTGGAAGGAGTTATAGGTTAAAAACTCAGACATTAATCAAACCATCCCATTTTCTCTCCTCCTATCTGATATTTCCCTTTCGCCCTCCATGTCGATCACAACCTCTGAACGTGCGCGATCTCCTTCAGCTACCCTTCATCGTCCTCCGGCGTGCTCTCTCATCAGTGTGCTCTCTCATCTCCGACGTGCTCTCCACCCTCTGTTGTCACTGACAGTAAGTCTCTCTCTCCATCTTCCTTGTCTCATGTATGTGTATATGTATATATGTATGTGTATACTAGGGTTTGGCTCAATAGGTAATTTTCAAGATGCAATTTGTCTTAATGCTGTAGTGAAGGTAGAGAATTGTAATTATTTTACTACTGTTGCTTAGTAGTTATGTCATTTAAATTTATAAAATTTTCATTTTTGGTGATTGGCTTGGCGATTGGTTCAGTTATTTCGTGATATTGGGTCATATGACCCCTAATTGGTACGATTCCTCGCTTTGGATATTTGGGTTGTCCATGAATTCGCCTATTCATGTTTTCAATCTTCAATCTGTAATCTTTTGTAAAGCTTGTGTTAATAGTAGAGAGTTTGCCCTTCTACTTTTAAGGATAAAGTAATGGGTGGTAAAAATTGATCATACTTTTATGAATCTATAAAGTGACATTAAATTTGTGCATTTCTTAGGTAGAAATGATTTCTTTTTTCCTCATACGTGAAAACACAGTTGAATAGCTTCTTTTTTGCTTAGCTCTTGGTGACAGATAATAATCTTGTTTTCTATCTCAAGTACAATATGATAGACTGAAAAGACTGCTTCTCTTCTATTTGGACATAACTTGGGATGGTTTATTCAAATTATAATTTTGCTCCACAGCAAAGCTTGGGTTTTATAGTTATATCCTCTTTCTTTGATAATGAAGCTATGTGCGATGAAAAGTTATTATATCTATGTAGCAATTGAGGAACTCAAAAGTCCTACATTGGTAGCTAGCTATCTCGTACTTCATTGTTCTCAGAAAGCAAGCTACCATTTGGAACTGGCTGACTATAATCTCTCTGTATCTGACTAGTTTAAATTTATGAAATTTTCATGTTATTTGTTCATATATTCCTTTTCTTGTTCTAACCACCATATGTGAAATCAACTTAAACTGCAGTTACATACGGGGGGCTTCTCCTCCATTTCTTGTGGGTGGTATATTTCGCCACTCATATATAAGAAAGGTTTTAAATTTTTCATGTGTGCTACCTGTCTGCCTGCCCATGGAAATAGCATAAATCATCATATATTTACAATCTAGGCTTAGCAAGGACTTTCTAAATGGTGAAATTTATCATTACACAGTTTGCAAAGCTCTTACACACGTCACACTTGAATAATTTTTTCGAAAACCATTTGTAGCGTTTTGCAGCAAGAATTTTCACACCAAATGGAATACAGTTGACGAGTTGATAATTTAACTCTATTCATTTTAGGTACCCAAGGGAAAATATGGTTCTTCAGGAGGGGCCCATTGACAGGAGTTTGTTAACTTTTCAGCAAAGTCATCGCTCTCATTCTATATGGGCAAATAATGTAAGTACAAATTTTAAGTATTTGTCAACACTCTTTATATGATTCAGATTACAATTAAAAATAATTCTAATTTTTTAAACACAATCGTGAAATTTTTTAATATCTTTATGGCCAGTCTATTAATATCTTTGGATATATGATACTACAAATTCTCATACTTTGTGTTTAAAAAATTGGAATAACATAACGTCGGCGGTTTTGGGTTAGGATTATAGCTCATTTCCAAAAGGTACTATTAGGGTTCCTTTTCAAAAGGAACTATTAGGATTTGAATTATAGTTTCTTTTCAAAAGGAGCTATTAGGGTTAAAATTATAGCTCCTTTTCAAAAGACGCTATTTACATGGCGGCCACATAACACCTAACCGCTATAACGCCTTTTGAAAAGGAGCCATGACCTATTTTTACAAAATGTTCAGAAAAGAATGGTATTCTCCGAATTTGATTACAATTTATGGCCATTTTGGCCAAAAACTCGATTTTGATGTAAGCTTTGACGGATTCACTGGAGTTCCATCGCAAGTAAGTGCTCTGGATGGAAAATTTCTTCTTGTTTTATGCAATCTTCTGATTTGCCTTTTCTACCATAGTTTTATTTGTTGGTCAATCGTTTGTCATACTGTTTCTCTATCAGAATTGCTTGTTATATTATATCCGATCTCGTTACCAGTTGATAATCATTACTGTTCTCTTGAGAAAACGTGCTCTGGTTATAGTTGAAATGGTTTTAACGCCATCCAATTCATTTTGTTCCCCGTTTTAATTCTTTTTGGGTTTAATGCTTACGAAATTCAGAAGTAGTTTATTCTTTTGTTCCTTTTCGGGAGGAAAAAAAGATACATATTTGTTGATGTTTATTTTAATGTTTGTTTTGTAAGCTATGTTTAGAGCCAAAATTATTTAGAGTTGGGTTATGTACATTGATGGTAGGGATAGAGATACTCTAGACCTCCCGTTTGCGTATCCGGCATTTGAGAAAACATACTCTGGTTATAGGGTAGGTTTAAAAATGTTTTCTTGGCAAGAACTGATTCAGAAATTTTTCGATTTTCGTGCAATTAGTGGTTCTATGGTGTTTGTTGACACACTATTTCCCCCTTTTTTTGTTTCCTACTCTTCTCTTTTCTTTCTTTTTTTTTATTAGATTTTGGTGCTTCTTAATTGTTGAGAAATCCAGTTACAATTGAATAGGTGATTTGATTCGCAGAGTTGCAATGAAAATAGAGAAGTTGTTAGCCCAGGTGTTGATTAGTACTGGCAAAATAATTACAGGTTTCTGTGAACGAGAATATAGATCGAGAGTTCTATTTTGACCACTGGTTCTTCGCATGTTGATTCTTTCTGTTGGAGTTTAGGTTATTTGTCTGTCATCTCTGTTGCTTTTACTTGAAGCCTGCGGTACTGTGATTCGCAAAATTGAAGCTAAGACCACACTTATGAGAAGCTTTCTTTTGTGGGAGAGAGAATTTATTTGTCTACGTCCGTCTTAGGCCTCCAAAATCTCAGAAACGTCCTGATATATATATATATATATATCGGGACGGTTTCGGAGACAACTAATTAGACATCTAAAAAAACACTTCATAGTTTTCGATCAAATTTTGATGATCCGAGCCGTTCAATGTGATCAAAACGTGATTTTAAGAGTATCCGCAAGAAATCAGCAAAAGAAAAATAGAGTAATGATTGGAAAAAGGAGTTGATGATTGGAGAGAGAAAAATAATAATAATGATTGGAGAGAAATAGAATAATGATTAGAATCCAAAATTTAAAACACTTAAACAAATGAGGTCTAAAAGATTCGAGTAGAGTTCAACCCAAACCCAACTTCAACTTGCAATCAACTATCTAAATTCTAAAGCATGAACTCCACTTCCAAAACATGAAATCCAACATAAAGAACATGAATTCAAGTATAAGGAGTACGAATTACCAAGTTTATAACTTCAATTCAAGTCTAGCAAGATCAATCCTAGATTTTCCACCTTTTCTTCTCTTCTTCCTCTCTTAGTCGGTTTCTCTCTCTCTCCCTTTCTCTACGTGGTAGAAGATAGATACAAGGAGAAAGGAACACGTATTACACTTCACTGTTTTATCAGGCTTATCAGGCTACAAGGAAAGATTATCTAGTGCATGTGTGTCCAAATGCCATCATGTGCTCCCTTTTCAATTACCAAGTTAAACAAATGCAATAATGACCTAATTAGCCCAAAACACAGCACATAATCAAATCTTAAACATAATTAAAGAACCGGGGGTATTACAAGCACCATCTTACCTAGGTAGCAGAACTGATTTGGTGGTGTTGTTGGACAACCTCTTCTATGTTCGGTCGTTTGGAATGCTCGCCAACATAACAGAATGCCAGTGAAATAAGTATTTTTCCTTTATCCTTGTGGCATGCTGGAAATTTGTCGGATATGATATCAATTCCCTTATAGAAGTCATTTTGGATCTTGTCCTTCTGATATGCAGTCAATTTGTCTTTTGCAAGAAGTTGCAGTAGGAAGATACCCATATTGTGCATGTCAGTGATCCTTGTTGATTGTCCTGGTACAAGCAGCAATCACTTTGAGCATTAGTGACATAATGACCCTACTATTTACTAGGAGATGTATTGTTCAGTTTATTCTTTGGGTAGGAAGAATACACAGCGAGGGAGTTACAATAATGACAACAGTTGTGAAACTGATGCAGTTTGTTTCTATTTGAAGAGAGAAGAATCCATAAACAGGAAAACATATGTAATAATTGGATTTCTCCCTCTTTACTATTGATTAATAATTTGCGTCAATGTCTCCGTAACTTCTAATTCCTTTCACTTTTACTCAGAGTTAATCGATTTTTAAGTGGAAAAAAAGTGTTTGGTTTCGGGGATAGGGAAAACCTGATTAAGATGAGTACAAAGAACACACTTTGTCAAAGGTAATTGTAGTTGTGTATTATAAGCATCAACATTGAAACAAATGTGTGTCTTGCCTCTTTTGCGAACCATAAGCTCAGCAAATCCAATAGGCCCTTCATAAAGGAATTCTCCTTCTCCTGTCACAAGGCCAAAGTCGCTAATTTTGGGGTTGTATTCCTGCACTTCAACAATAATTGTTACAATTCATAATGTAAACTGAATTATTTTTGAGTTTAGGAGTTGATTGTGCGCTCTATATGATAACCAACCTTATCAAGTAGTATATTGGCCGCCCGAAAGTCTCTGTTGGTTACTGCTGGGTTTTGAGCATGCATATGCTGCATTGCTGAAGCTGATCCTTGGGCAATCTTGATTGTGGTGGGCCAATCAAGATCTGTTAAAAACAGTTAGCATAAAGAACATTTAGACAAATATAAAACAGTATTCTTCTAGACTAAGAGCAGAATAAAGCTATGTTATCATTAAGCTTTATTACCTGCCAAGTTATCGTACACTATGCCATGCGTCATGAACTCGTACACAAGGCAAAACTTGCCTTCATCTTCAGAGTACCCAACTAACTTGATGATGTTCGGATGAGTTAACTTGGTTAAAAATGTGACTTCCCTCTGTTGAAGATATGACACCTATGAGAATGCATACTAATTTAACTTGAAATCACGAGAAACTCACACTTACTTTCCACTGGTCTTCTCTGTTCTTTGATACGCCCCCTCCTATGTTGGTGCTGACTTTAACTGCCACAACTCCAGATTGTTGGGTCTTGAGTCAGTCACCCAACCTTGGTAAACACCGCCAAAAGCCCCACCTCCCAAAGACTTCTCAAAGTTCCGTGTAAAATACCATAATTGTTGATATGTAAATATCTTGGGAATTTTGAGCGCTGTAGAAAATTCTAAAGGAAAAGAGAAAAAAATAAAAAGAAAGGTGCACTGTTAGTTAGCATTATTTATAGAATGCATTTAAAAGAATAATGATGGGCTATGAACAAGTAATCTTTCTACCAAATCCGTGGTCTTTTTTTCTAAAGGCTTCTGTATTTTTAAATCTTTGTTTAAGCTTGTTTCTAAAGTCATCTTTTGACATTCATAGTTTTCAGTATCTCGTTGGGTCAATAGCTTAGGATTTTTGTTTTGTTTTGTTTTTCTGAATCGCTAGGAGTTGTCATTTACATATGTAAGGAGAATTACAACAACGGGACACTACAAAAACTATGTGCGAATCCACGAGATAACCAAGCTCAATAATTCAAGCGTTATCAGAAATAGCGTAAACAAAGGGAGAGCCTTTCTGAAGGGGATAAACAAACATTTCTTGGCTCAGGCAAGTTTTGAGGCCCTGACCTCCCAATTAGGAGTATACAAGGGTGGCCAACTAGGCGAAATCCAATTGGTTTGGTTCAAGACAGCTCTTTCAGAGATCTAATGTAGCTGAGTGTCTGATTATTTGTCCAATTTGCGACTCTAGTTTCTCTTGGTTTCCTATAGTTTGTCTATTGTCAAGTTGGTGGGATAAAACGATCGTATCTATACATGGGACATTTATACAGCTTGATTTTTCTATGATATCTCAGTATTTGTTATTCGTATAATTGGAAGCTGCTGGCCAAATTTGACCTATTGTCTGACAGATAAAATAAGTGCAAACGAACTATCTATTTCAATGAAATGAAAACTGAAGGTTTCCCGTGTTAGTTGTCACTGTGTAAGTGCTTACTCCAATTAGTGTCTGAAAACGCTTTCCTGTGCTGCAAGGTATGCTCTAGCAGATTCTTGTGTTCTTGTAAGATGCTCCTCAGTTTAGAGTTATCCTGTTAATTTAAAGAAACATAGACTTCATAAGTAGCATTTTTCATAACTAATAAATCACAATTAGCATTGACATATGCTCTAATAGATGAACTCTAGTGTCCTCTTTTGTATTAAAAAAGGAACTGGCAATCATGTTTACTGGAAATATTTGTGTTCCTAACCCCTATATGATCTGGAAGTGTGGCATCTCCTTTCACTCTTACTAAGAATATCTAGTTTTAGTTTCTTCAGTATCACAGTAGGATCTAATAATTTGTGTACCAAAGACAATTTACACTTAGTCATTCATGCCCCTTGTATCATCTAAAGCACAAGTCAAATGACGCACTGGCAATGCTTGCTGTATATACAGGGCATGGCCGAGAAAATGCAGCATCTAAGTTTGACAATCTGCACCAATGAGAATGTATACACTAGCAACATTAAACCAACATGACAATTTAATGTCATTGCAACTTTAGCATGCTCGTAAAAATTTTAGAGCTTGAGCCGAGCATTAGAGTGCTTGGACTTGTTTTTAAGATTTTTTAACGAACACAAGCTCAATAAAAATGTAACGAGTTGAGCTCGAACGAGCTACTAACGTGCTGTGTCGCGAGCTATTCACAAACTGCTTGGTCCATTTGCAGCCCTATGTGCAGTGATGCAAATATAGTTTTGGGGTCAGATTGGCACAAGTATAATGAAAAGAGAAGAGTTACATGTACAATTAACAGAACAAATGGCATGTGAAGGTTGGTTTCTTACAATTTAAGTTTTAACTCAACTTAACTAGCGGGGCCCATAAGGTGGGTCTCACAAATAACGTGCCGGCCCAACATGTTATGCAAGAGGGAGCACGAGCACTATTCCGTGCTCCTGAACTACATTTCTACTCCATTTGCTCCACGATTTTCATTTTGTCTGCTCTCTCATTTATACTCTCCCCCAATCACAGCAAGCTTGTTCTCGTCCATTAGAGAGGTAAGAGATATTGTTACAGTTAAAGAAATTGTTGGTACAAGGATATGATTTAACCCCTGTTCCTCATTGAAGACAGGTATTACACCAGAAAATTAGGGTTGAATCTGCTCACAATAACAAGCACTGAATTTGTTGGTAGTATTTTAAGTTTTTATCTAGTACTCATCATTGTTTGAAAAACATTCTATAAATAGTGTTTCAGAGTCGTTAGAGGGGATAGGGGATTATAGTTGGGGAGATCCTAGTTTTGCTCCTACATTCAGATGGGATAGGTTGCATGTTTGAAAGCCTTACATAATGGTTATAAAACTTTGACCTATTTAGACAAAAACCTAGGACTAAGTTGGTTAAACCACTTAGATTAGCAAAATTGGAAAAATAGTTTAACAAGTTCATGGTGCAGATTGTCGAGCTTAGATGCTTCATTTTTCAGCCATGCCCTGTATATAGAGCATGTGCTGCCAGTGAGTCATTTGACTTGTGCTCCAGATGATAACAGGGAACATCAATGACCAAGTGTAAACTGTCTTCAGTATACAAATTATTAGATTCTGTTGTGATGCTGAAGAAACTAAAATTAGATATTCTTAGTAAGAGTGAAAGGAGATGCCACACTTCTAGATCATATAAGGGTTAGGAAGACAAAAATTTGCAGTAAACATGAGTGACATTTCTTTTTACATGTACAAAAGAGGACACCAAAGTTCATCTATTAGAAAATATGTCAATGCCAACTGTGATTTATTAGTTATGTAAAATGCTACTTATGACATCTATGTTTCTTTACGTTAACAGGATAACACTAAACTGAGGAGTATCTTACAATAACACAAGAATCTGCTAGAGTACAACTTGTAGCACAGGAAGGAATTTTCAGACATTAATTGGAGTCAGCACTTATGCAATGACAACTGAAACGAGAAACCTTCAGTTTTCAATTTATTGAAATACAGTTAAATTGCACTTATTTTATCTGTCAGAGAATATATCAAATTTGGCCAGTAGCTTCCAACTATATGAATAACAAATACTGAGAAATGAAAGAAAAATTGAGCTGTATAAATTTCCCGTGTATGGATACCATTGTTTAGTCCCACCAAGTTGACAATAAATGAACTATAGGAAATCAAGGGAAACTAGAGTCGCAAAATAGGACAAATAATTAGACCCTCGGCTACATTGGATCTCCGAAAGAGCTTTCTTGAACCGAACCAATTGGATTTGGCCTAGTTGGCCACCCATGTATATGCCTAATTGGGAGGTCAGGGGCTCAAAACTTGCCTGAGCCAAGAATTGATTGTTTCTCCCCTTTAAAGAGGCTCTCCCTTTGTTTAGGGCTATTTCTGATAACGCTTGAATTATTGAGCTTGGTTATCTCGTGAATTCGCACATAGTTTTTGTAGTGTCCCGTTGTTGTAATTCTCCTTACATATGTAAATGACAACCCCTAACGATTCAGAAAAACAAAACCAAACAAAAATCCTAAGCTATTGACCCAACGAGATACTGAAAACTATGAATGTCAAAAGATGACTTTAGAAACAAGCTTAAACATAAATATAAATACAGAAGCCTTTAGGAAAAAAGACTACGGATTTGGTAGAAGGATTCCTTGTTCATAGGCCATTATTATTGTTTGAAATGCATTCTATAAATAGTGCTTCAGAGTTATTAAATGGGATTATAGCTATGGAGATCCTTGTTTTGCTCCTACATTCAAATGGGATGTGTTGCTTGTTTGCTAGCCTTACATTATAGTTGTAAAAGTTTGACCAAACCAAACCAAACTGAGTCTTATGTCCTAATCACTTGGGGTCGGCTATGTAAAAATTTGACATATTTGGACAAAAACCCAGGACTATGTTGCTTAAACCACTTAGATAGCAAAATAGCAAAAATACTCCAACTAGTTCATGTTGCATATTGTGATATTGACTTGGGGCATGTGTGGATCAAAAAGTTGGGTCAAATTTGTCATAGTTTATACAATTACATTCTCAATAACCATGTAGCAGAATATCCATCAAAACGAAGGAACATGGACATGCTTAGGGAATTTGGTTATCGTAAAGTAGGACCACTATGTCATTACTTCGACTAAATTGGAATGACGTTACCTAATTGACTAAATTGGAATGACGTTACCTAATTAACGGCTCCATTTTGTTCCACCTAAAATGTACTAATGACTTATGATCTCTAGATTAGTGCACAGTAGGATGTCTGTCGTTTCTTTATAATCGGCATCTGGTTTGGATGAATAACATTCCGTGTAGTCTCAAGGAAAAAAAACATGTGTACATTTAACCTAGACATCATGTTGACTGCTATTTTGATTGTTAGGTAATGAAGTGCAGCATAGTTCTTCACATGAGTGAGACTTCTTTCCGCCTTCCCACACCATGTCCCTCGTCCTTGAGTGTTTATTGCTACTTTCAGCTCCAAGCAATACCCTTTGAGTTACAATATGACTTAGGTTATGTTTCTACCCACAATTATGCATGTTTATCTTTAATTTATACAATAATCATGTTAAAACACAATCAAGTGCAATTTGCTTTGTTAGGGCCTAGTCCCTACATTGTATTATGTGGCAAGGACATAAAGATGAAGGGAAAGGGCTTATTCAAGCCCTGATAGATAGTGGACTCCTTCTCGTTAATGATTTGCTCAATCAAGACGAAAAACAACAAATAGGAGGAGGAATGGAGTTAGTTAGGCAACTTCAAGTTGCAGCAGAACTTGGTGAACAAGAAGATGATCAGGTATGTAACATCCCATGAACTAATTTGTCTCAGAAAGTTGTTCTGCTTCCTTCCAAATATGTTCGCTTCAATTTTAGAACTAGAGAAATGAAAGATGAAGAAAAATGAATCATGTAGTACAAGGCAATGTGCAGAATATAACTATGGGCATGAGCTCCTATAGTGAGATGGATTAGAGAATGGCCATATTTCTTCCCATATCCAATATGATGTGGGTGTTTCCTTGATAGTCTTATATGAGACTGGAATTCTATCCTTTTTGTCATGTTTTTATTTGGTTAGGCTACATCATCAACAACCAAAGATGGTGCTTGTAAGGCTAATTGATTTCAAGAGAGATAGTTAAAGCATGGTTGCAAAAGTCTTGACAAACCGTATGCATATTAAAGGTAGGATCAGCAAGAAAAATACCTTGTCATGCTAGTTACCATGATAGCCTTCTTTTGGGCACGATTATCAGAATCCTGCAAATTAGATAAAGATCAGCATCGCACACACCGTCCAAATAGAGAGTGGAAAAGGTAAGAAATGCAAACAAATGACACTAGTATTTGGAAAAAGAAATCACGTCATCATGCTCGCTATCATAGAAAGCCTTATGTTTGGCGCACTTATAAGGTAAGAAATGCAAACAAACGACACTAGTATTTGGAAAAAGAAATCACATCATCATGCTAGCTATCATAGAAAGCCTTATGTTTGGCGCACTTATAATTAACCTCAGAAATTATGTAGAGATTAGCATAATCTGGTCAGCTATTTGCTGCATTGTGTCGGAATGCAATATGATGTCAAACATGAGTAGTTGTTTTCATCCTGCTTCGTTTGTAGCATACGGTAAGTGGAGAGGGGTTTGAGGGTCCGAGTGATTCTATTTGGCAGAATTTTCAAGTACTCACCTTGCTTCCAAATTTGATGGGCTTACAGAAAAGGGTGATTCTATTGAACCCACAGCAGTTTTCTTTAGACCCCATTTCTTTCTAAAACCACTTAAAAACTTTAGTTTAATCCTAACATACCCTCATCCTTAGCAAACCCTAGACCCCATTCTTTCCCAATCCATATACTAACCCACCAACCACCACCATCGGCACAGCCTCCGGCTGCCCCTCAAGTTAATTGCAATGGGTTCTGCTACTGGCAAAGAATCTGGTCAAAGAATTGGGATAGTTTTAGCTCCCTCCAGCCCAGCAGTCCACTGCATCTAATTTGTGTTGGCAGGTATCATGGTTGAGGGGCAGGGGAGGTTGATGGCGTTGGTTGGTGAGGGAGTGTATAAAAAATTAGGTTTAGGGTCAGTTAAAGATGAGAGCATTTTTAATTGTCTGATAGTTGTGAAATGTGGATATTCCTCATCCTGACGTGCAGTCAAGCTGTTCAGGGTTGACCAAACCTACTGAAATAGAAAATTACTTTTTGATAAGTTGTTGATATAGTAATTACTGTGGTGATTGTATCAGAAATTGGATAGGGAAAGAATAAAGATGGACCTACACTGGCTGTCCTTTTGATATGAAAATTACTATGGCGATTGTATCATGAAATTGGATAGGAAAAACTGAAGATTGACCTGGCTGTCAAACTCATGTTTAAATTAGTTGAATTCAAAATTCCAATATCTGGAATATGCATTATTAATTGTTTTCCAGCATAAGAATAGGTTTCATATAATTCTGATCTGAAATCGAAGTCTTGAAGTTTCACATCCTAAGCCACTTTTAGAGAAGAAGCCTGCTAAGTAAGTCATAGAATTTTTCAGAACAC
>BPLS01020315.1:3017-14851 GCA_019656275.1 Rhododendron kiyosumense | reverse complement strand
GAACACCACAATTTGTCAAATTTTGCAAGTTTGTTCCGAACATTTCCAAGCTCCGATTTTTGAAAAGTTTGAACCATTAAAAAGCTTATTAAGTATACTTTCTATCCCAATTACGTTGGAGGCAATTTTTTTGAACGTCAAATTATATGACTGTTTTACCCTGATAGTGTCAAAAAAATGAATTGGTTTTGTTAAACGCTCACATCTCCGTCATTTCAAATCGGATAAAGACCTTCTATATATCGATAAAGAGGATTTTCAAAGTACGAAAAAGATTGTGGAATACAACTATACAAATAAAAAAGTTGATTTTATGAAAAGTGTGCAGAAATATAGACAATTACAAAGACCGTGGAAGCACTACCACCCCACCTCCACAAACACTGTTATTGTAACACAACCCCTCCACTACCATCACTTGACCAAATATACCACCATAACGTCACCACTATAACCACACTTCCACTCTACTACTGCCATTGGCACCACACCTCATCCCTACCGCCTCTGCCTTCATTTTACCGTTACCATTACCACAAACACCAACACTTCATCGCCATGGCAATCAAACCTCAATGTGCAACTCTACCTCGGCTACTACACCTCCACCACCACCATCATTTTAGCACATCATAAGCAACACTCTTCCACTATACCACCAATGTCATGACCACCCCAATTTTGGTTCCTAACCGTATAAGCCTTGTCAAGCGTACCACCTAGGCATATTCGGGCGATTAGGCAGTTTTTATGTGCATTAGTAAAGTGAGGAAAGTCAAATGAAATCTCAAGAACTCATAAAATATGAAAGAGTACCCTAGAATTGTGAATGGGAGTAGCAAATGGAAATTAGGATGAGTGGAAGAGGCGTGAAAATATGTTTTAACTTAAGTGGCTCAAACGGTGTTTGAATTGGTCTACACTCGACCAACTCTTCATAAATCAGCATCCATTAGTTTATATAGTTTGACCCCACCATCTTTTAGTATTACGAGAATCCAATTTATCGATATATAGAAGGTTTTTATCCGATTTTAATTGACGGAGATGCAAACGTTTTACAAGAACAATTCACTTTTGGACTCTGTGAGGGTAAAATAGTCATATATTTTGTAGTACAAAAAAAATTGCATCCAAACTAATTTGGTTAGAAAGAAGACTTGACAAGCTTTTTAACGGTTCAACTTTTGAAAAATCGGAGTTCGGTAGTGTCCGGAAGAAGGCTACGAAATTTAAGAAATTCAGTACTTCAGCGCCCGGGGCGCACTACATTGCGCCTGAGGCGCCTTGTAACACCACAATTCGTCAAACTTTGCAAGTTTGTTCCGAACATTCCCGAACTCCGACTTGTGCAAGGTTTGAACCGTTAGAAAGCTTGTTAAGTTTACTTTCTAACCTAATTAGTTTGGAGGCAATTTTTTTTGTTCATCAAACTATATGATTGTTTTACCCTCACTGAGTCAAAAAAATGAATTGGTCTTGTAAAACGATCGCATCTCCGTCATTTTAAATCGGATAAAGACATTCTATATATCGATAAAGAGAATTTTCAAAGTACTAAAAGATTGAGGAGTACAATTATACAAATAATAAAGTTGAGTTTATGAAAAGTTTGTAGAAAACAGACAACTACAAAGATTGTGGAAGCATTGCCGCCCCACCGCCACAAACACTGTCACTGTCACTGTAACACAACCCCTCCACCACCATCACTTGACCAAATATACCACCATAACTTCACCACTATCACTACACTTCTGCTCTGCTACCGCCATTGGCACCACACCTCATCACTACCACCTCCGCCTTCCTTTTACCATAACAACCATCACAAACACTTCATCGCCACGACAATCAAACCGTAACATGCGACTCTAGCATGAGTACTACTCCTCCACCACCACCATCATTTTAGCAAATCATAAGCCCCACCCCTCCACTCCACCACCAATGTCATGACCACCCCAATTTTGGTTTCTAAATGTATAAGCCTTGTCAAGTGTACCTCTTAGGCGTATTCGCATGATTAAGCTATTTTTATATGCATTGGTGAAGTGAGGAAAGTCAAATGAAATCTCAAGAACTCATAAAATTTGAAAGAGTACCATAGAAATATGAATGGGAGTAGCAAATGGAAACTAGGATGAGTGGAAGGAGTGTAAAAATATGTTTTAGCTTAAGTGGCTCTAACGATGTTTGAATTGGTCTACTCTCAACCAACTCTTCATAAATAAACATCCATTAGTTTATATGGTTTGACCCCACCATCTTATGGTTCTCCGAGAATCCTCTTTATTGATATATAGAAGGTTTTTATCCGATTTAAAATGACGGAGATGCGAGCGTTTTACAAGAACTATTCATTTTTGGACTCAGTGAGGGTAAAATAGTCATATATTTTGATGTATAAAGAAAATTGCATACAAACTAGTTGGGTTAGAAAGTAGACTTAACAAACTTTGTAACGGTTCAAACCTTGCAAAAATTGGAGTTTGGTAGCGTCTCGAAGAGGCCGCAGAATTTAAGAAATTCTGAACTTTTAATGCTTCAGAGGCGCATTTCATTTGCGCCCGGGGCGCACTACATTGCACCTGAGGCACCAAAGAACTCCACAACTTGTCAAACTTTGCAAGTTTGTTCCGAACATTCCCCAACTCTAATTTTTGCAAGGTTTGAACCGTTAAAAAACTTGTTAATTAGTCTACTTTCTAACCCAATTAGTTTGGATGCAATTTTTTTTGTACATCAAAATATATGACTATTTTACCCTCACTGAGTCAAAAAATGAATTGGTCCTGTAAAACGTTCTCATCTCCGTCATTTTAAATCAGATAAAAACCTTCTATATATCGATAAAGAGAATTTTCAAAGTACTTCAAGATTGTGGAATACAACTATACAAATAATACAGTTGAGTTTATGAGAAGTGTGTAGAAAATAGACAACTACAAAGATTGTGGAAGCACTACCACCCCTCTGCCACAAACTCTGTCACTGTAACACAACCCCTCCAACACCATCACTTGACTAAATATACCCGCATAACTTCACCACTACCATCACACTTCAGTTCATCCTTTTTTGTGGAGCACAAGATGGGGTATCCAACCATTTTGGTGTTCTATTCTAGAAAGTTTTGAATTTCAGCAATACAGGAACAGGAAATACTCAAAAGCTCAAGTTTACTTTGATGTCGTAGCTGAATATGGATTTGTATTGTGCTGTGGAATCGTTTCCCTTCTACTACTAGAGATAATCCGCTTCTGAAGCATCCGCTAAGGTCCTAAATCGACTGACTTGTCCTTCAACTCTACTGCCTTTTTTCTTAAAACAACCGATGGAGAAAACATGGGCCTTATATTGGTGCTTTAGAAACACTTGTCTAAAATAACATCGAAGTTAAATTATATGTGACTAAGCTATGAGCATTGATAGCTATGAACCAGTGTCATAGTTGTGCTAGTAGATTCAATTGCTAAGATATGTTGGTACGAATGAAAGAACAAATTCCTTTTTATGTCTTCTTCCTTTTTGTGTCACTTTTTGCATTGCCTAAACTTCTACATGACATGAGAGATCCTTTTTTTGCATTGGCTTACGGTTCTTCTTCTTCTTCTTCTTCTTCTATTATACCTACCTTATTGTTCTTCTAGGGATGGATGTGAGACCAGATGCATATTTCACAAATCTCTTATAGGATGGTGTGATCCTTGAAGATCATTCTGAGAGGGAGCCTCAAGATAAATTTGGATTTACTTATGTAAATCCAAATGCTCAAGTGTTTACCCAAGCATCTCAAACCCCAACTCAAAAGGGATCCACTCCTAAGAGAGCGCAATGTGGTGGCAAGTTCACCATTGAAGAAGACAAATTGCTTGTATCAGCATATTTGAATGTTAGCTTGGATGCCGTGCAAGGGAATGACCAGAAACTTAAAACATACTAGAGAAGAGTGTGGGATTATTTCCATGAGCACATGTCATTGGCTTATCATAATGAGAAATCTTTGATGAATAGGTAGTCGACCATTCAACTTTCCGTTAACAAGTTCTGTGGATGCTTTGCTGGAATTGAAGCAAAGCATCAAAGTGGTATGAATGAGGAAGACAAAGTACTGAGCTTCAATATAAATAATTACATTGATTATTGCTTTCACACTTTTTACAGACGAGGTAATTGTTTACATATTTGTAGGTCTCTAAAGCAAACAAATCGTACAAGGAACTCCATGGAGGCTCATTTCAATTTAAGCACTATTGGAATATTTTGAAGTACCAACCAAAGTGGCATGTCAATGTTGAGAAGAAAAAACCAACGAAGAACAAAACTTGGACAGTACCTTCTTCTTCTACTCCCGAGTTGGTAGATCTTGGAGAATGTGTTTCCACCTTTGTGGACTTGGAGAGACCTATAGGTACCAAAGCTGAGAAGAAAAAATGAAAGTTAGCTGAAATTCCTAGTTCTCCTCTTGCAGGAATACTAACTGATGGAAGAACAAAAGAAAACGAGCGACAAGAAAATGGACATCATCCAACAACTACATATTCAAGAGCAAGAGAGACACCAACTTGAGAAAGAGAGACTTCATGAAGAGCAAGAGAGAAATGCTATTAAGAAAGAAATGCTACGTATGAAACAGTTCAAAGAAGAGGAGAGGATAATGTTACTGGATACAAGTGCCTTGCCACATGTGCAACAAGAGTACTATCAAAGCCGGCAAATGGAGATCCTTCAAGAATGCAAAAAAAAGTTTAAAAGGGTTGGTAGTTGAACTTTTGTGGGACATCTAGACGTTTTAGAGGATTGAAGTAATATTGGTAGTTGAACTTTTATGGGAAATTTAGACGTTTTGGAGGGTTGAAGTAGTGTGGACATCTAGATGTTTTGGAGGGTTGAACTTTTTTGGACATCTATTGCAAAAGAAATTCACATGCTATTGTACCCAGAACCGAGGATTGGGTGTATTTTGGTAAATATTAGTTTGTACGTGGTATTCTTGTAATATTTGGTTTATTATTGAAGTTACTTCTTCTTCTTCTTTTGTCACATTTTCAAATGCATAAAATGTCACATAATTACCTTGGTGTGCCTGCTGGAAGGGGTGTGTCCTTGTTGGAAGTTGTAATGGTGAATAGTGTGTGCCTTTAAAAGGAGAGTATAAAGTCTCTAGTGGTGTTGTTTGGTATAGGTGAATGGTGTGTGTCTATGAGTAGTATGGAGTCTGCTCTATTGGGGTAATATGATTCAGGTGGGGTATTTTTCTTTTTTTCATTTGCAGCAGTAGCAGTAACCTAGGACTGCACTTTCATTTTGCAACAGTAGCAGTTTCTTATCTGAGATTGATTTCTATGGACCACAAATCTTTAACTTGGAGGAAGTTGTGGGATCAAGGAACTTCATAATTTTGAGAGGGGAATATTTTGCTACTCTGCTATTAAGGAGAATGGACAAAACAAAGGGGACACTGTACCACTCCTCAATTATTCCAAATATTTCACCTCGCTGTCCATTCATAAATGAGATTTCATGTTTGCATAAATGAGATTAAATACTTGCACAAATGAGATTACATAATTGCATAAATGATATTAACTACTCCAAATTCCTATGACTGGCTATGTCGCTCCCATAAGTGGTTGATGAGGTCTAATTGAAGTTGGGAGTGAGTTTCTCTATTTCTAATAGCATGTTGGCTTCGAATGAACTCCATAAGTTCCGTTGTATGCTCATGCGATACTGGTTTGGGGGACGTCCATCATCCCTTTCATATTCAAAGTCTTGTACATCATCTTCTCGCTCGTCCTCAATGATCATGTTATACATTATTATGCATGCTTTCATAACAACTTTGAGCATGCTATATACCCAAAAATGTGCCGGTTGACGTATACCCGCAAAACAAGCTTGATGCACTCCAAATGCACACTCTACATCCTTCCTTGCTGATTCTTGGGCTGCTGCGAAATATTTTTTCTTATTTCCTTGCGGATGTGGAATTGTTTTCACGAATGTAGACCACCGAGGATATATACCATTTGCTAGATAATATCCCATCATATAGTTATGACCATTGATCGAATAGTGGGCTGGAGAGCACATCCTTCGGCCAATTCAGTAAAGACCAACAATCTTTCTAGCACGTTGATGTTATTATTACCTCTCGGTAATCCAAAATATGAATGCCATATCCATCGGTCATACGATGCTACTGCTTCTAGAATAACTGTTGGTTCGCAAATATGGCCACTATACATTCCTTTCTATGCCGTTGGACAATTCTTCCATTTCCAATGCATACAATCAATACTTCCCAACATCCCAGGAAATCCACGTCGTTCACCAACTGCTAGCAATCTAGCAATGTCATAGCTAGTGGGTGACCTTAAGTATTCATCGGAAAAAATCTCAATCACAGCTATGACAAATCTTTTTAGACTCTCTTATGATGTGCTTTCCCCTATCCTTACAATCTCATCTAAAAAATCAGCCGATGCCCCATAAGCAAGGATCCGAATTGCTGCTATCGTCTTTTGAAGTGAAGACAAGTCGAGCTTTCCAGCTGCAGTTCTTGTTTGGACAAAGTATGGATCATGTGCTTCCACCGCAGCTTGAATACGGAGAAAAAGAGAATGGCTCATACAAAACCTCCTTCGAAAGTACTTGAGAGGATAAACGGGTGGTTCCGCGAAATAGTGCAAAAAATCCTTTCATGGCCAAGGATAGTACCACAATCAATATATCTGCGACCTTGAACAGAACCTTGATGTCGCACTACTTCTCTCTCACTTTTTAGTCGTTCTTCTTCCATATCAATTACGGTAATTATCTCCGAATCATTGTCGTCTGAGTCAAGAAGGAGAAAATTTAGTAGAGCATTGCGAGACATAATTTAGAAAGACGAAATGACGTATCGACAAAATTAAAATTGAGATGGTTGTGGAAATGAGAGCAAATATGGGAAAGAGTGAAGGTTAATAAGATTAAAAAAAAAATTTTAATTGAGATGGTCCTGGAAATGGGAAGAAAGTTGGTGAAGAATATAGATGAAAGGAAAAAGTAGTTCCAATCTATGTGTATAGTTGTTGGAAGTGGAAGAAAGGTGGTGGAGAAGCAGGTTACCGTTTTGTTTTTCCTTTGCATAGCCTAAAGGCTAGTCTACTGGGGATTGTAAAAATTGGTGGCTAGCTAATCTAATTTCTGACATATTTCCTAGCCCAAATGGCTAGGAATTGCTGGAGATGCTCTAATAATATGATAGTTAGATGTGTGTACTTAATACATAGTCCAATACAATTACATACCGTACAAGTCTATACCTACGCACAATTGCGTGAGCAGTTGGCTTCCATGCGCAACCTCCTCTCTCTAGCTCTTTTTCCCACTCCACCAGAGATCAGCCTTGTCAAGATGAGAAAACTAAAATCAAGCTTCATCCTTGCTTACATTGCCCTCTTCCTATACCCAGCAAATTTAAAACCTTCTTCAGTAGCTGCTGCATTGTCAATCGGGAATGAAACCGACAGACTTGCGTTGCTTGCCTTCAAGGACAGAATAACCCAAGACCCACCCAATCTCATAACCTCATGGAACACCTCTACCCATTTCTGCATGTGGCAGGGTGTTTCATGTAGTGTCCGACATCCCGGCAGAGTCACCGTCCTAAATTTAGCAGGCATGAAGTTGACGGGATCATTACCTCCTCACTTGGGAAACCTCAGCTTTCTCAGACGGATCAATCTCCAAAACAACGCTTTTCAAGGCATCATTCCACAAGAGCTTGGTCGTTTGTCGAGGCTCAAGGATCTCGATCTCACAAGCAACGCATTCCAAGGGGAGATCCCAACCAACTTGTCCTACTGTTCTGACATTCAAGTCATCCGCTTGGCCTACAACAATCTAGTTGGCAAAATTCCGGAGGAGCTGAGCTCTTTATCAACAAACAAACTCAAGGAGTTTTCTGTATCTGTTAATGGACTCACCGGCAGCATTCCACGTTGGTTAGGAAATGCGTCTTCTCTGATTTTCTTGTTCATGTCAGTAAACTACTTCCAAGGAACCATTCCATCCGAACTAGGGAGAGTACTACTGAATTTGACGTACTTACAGATTAGTGAAAACAATCTATCGGGGGTGGTTCCTCCTTCTATCTACAACATTTCATCGCTCCGTCATTTAGATTTCACCTACAACCAATTTGATGGGAAAATCCCACAGGATATCGGGTTCACTCTTCCCAATCTTCTCGGCCTCTATCTCGGAGGAAACCAGTTCACCGGTCACCTGCTGATTTCTTTATCAAATGCCTCTGGACTACAAGAATCTAATTTTGCTGAAAATAATTTTACAGGAACCATGCTTACAAGTCTCGAAAGCTTAAAAGACCTAGTAAGGCTCACGGTTGCCGGAAATCAACTAGAGACAGATAAGGCAGAAGGATTCAGCTTTCTAACTTCTTTAACTAACTGCGGCAACCTCCAAGCACTAAACATAGCAGCGAACAGGTTCCAAGGTGAATTACCCGCGTCAATCGCTAATTTTTCAACTGCTCTACAACAGCTCATCGTACGAGAAAACCCGATATCAGGGAGCACACCAGAAGGAATCACAAGTTTAATCAGCCTCACAAGATTGGTGATTACCATAAGCACCATTACAGGTGAAATTCCTGAGAGTATAGGCAAAGCTAGAGAAAGAAATGAAATTAATAATTGGAGATATAGGGTAATAATTGGAGAAAGATATAAAATAATGATTGGAAACAAAACTAAAACTAAACTAGCAACTGAACAAAGTCAATGTCTTTTGCTCTCTAACATCAAAAATCAAAAATGCATTTTCCTGGAGTGCGTTATGGGTGGAGTCTCCCAAACAACCAAAAGTGATGACGTAAAAAAGAAAGAGAAATGATTTTGCCACTCTTTTTGTTAACGTCACTATCCTGCAAGTGATATCAAAAATACACTTGCAAGGGAATGACGTTAATAAAAAAAGGTGTTGCAAAATTAGCAACCAAAAGAAAAGGCAAACGGTAAGTATCCAAACACCCTCTCAATCTCTCTCCTCTCTCCTTTTCGGTTCCAGTTTCTCTCATTACTTCGTATTTAAGATTTTTTTTAACCGCAAAGAAAGTAATATTTCATCAGCAGTGCCATGGTTCCCAACCGGGAGGGATCCCGGTCAGTTCCCGACGGCGCGCCGGGCCACTCCGGCCATCGGACGGCTGATCCGAGCCATCCAAAAATTCTTTAAAAAAAAAACCGAGAGGGTCCGCGCGAGAATCAACGGCATCCGATGTGTGTAGGTGCTCGATCCAAACACTCCCTTTTTTTGTATAGGGCCCCCTCGTTTTCTTTTTTTCAAGAATTTTTGGACTACTTGGATCAACCGTCCAATGGCCGGAGTGGCCTGGCGCGCCATTAGGAACCGATCGGGATCTCTTCCAATCGAAACCGTATTTTTATGATAACAACAAAATGCTTATTCATATTCAAGATGGTGTAATTTTTGCATATGTCATCATGACATCTATTTCATAGACGCTTTGGGCCCTCGATCGGTATTTCTCTGTCAATGGTGTGGTGAAGCTTAAAATGGGTGGTCAAAAAAGGGCTCTCCTATCCCTCGTACCGTCTGCAATTTCTCAGTCTTCGGACCCGAATTGTTTGAAAGGAACATGGAGCAAGGGAGAGCCATTCATGAGTACAATGAAACCCATCCACTAAATAGTTTCAAGCCCGACGGAATCATGGAGCAAGGGATGTCTGCAACTGGGCAACGGCTCATTTGCTTCGTTGAGGGGGACGATGCATTGTAGAAGGGCAAATATGCCATTTAGAATCAGTGATCGTGGCACCAATAATTGGAGTTGTGGCATTAACAGCTTCCAAAGAGAGAAGAAATAACAGTATATACGAGTATGAGAAAGGGAGACTTAAATATTCATCCTCAGAACCCAACTGACTTATGTTTTCATCATGCCCATTTTAAATACTTATGTTTCCATCCCCGCTTGTAAAAAATCCCAGATTTGCCCTTTAATATATAGATACATTGACTATATATTATATGTACTATATGTACATATAGGCGGAGATTTTTGGGACTAAAATCTAATCTTTAAGGTCCTGTAGCATAATTTTAGGATAAGCACCCCTAACAAATTCCAAAACTCTCAGAAAAATATTTAAACCCACACCACCACCCCACACAATCCCCCCCCCCCCCCACTTTGAAACTTCCATTTCCATTTGCAGGTTTCCTCCGCTCCCCTCTCTGAAATTTTTGAAATGGTCGGGTGAAGTGCGATGAGAGCGCAACAGAGATTGCGCGACGGAGATTGGAGGTAGATGGAACGGCTTGAGAGATTTGTTCAACCACCACTATCGCTTGTCGCTCTTCCTCCACCGTCACCACTCAGAAAGGCTGGCGTAGAGGATTCGTTGAGTAGATCTTGGTTTGTTTTTCTTTGTATCTGTTGTCGTCGGTTGCAAGAACAGAAGGGAACAATTATCCTTTCTCTGATTTTTGTTAGTTATCTTGGGTGTAATTCAGTTTGGTTGTAACTTCATCTACGAATGGATTTATCATTTGTTGACTACTTGTCAACTTACTCTCTTTCGGGTCCGTGATTCGATATATGATTGTAAGAGTTTGGGTGCCAACATAATTGGGATGCTTTCTCTTTATCGTGATGTCGTTCTCTTTGTTTTGCCATTTCACTCCGCTACGTTAGCAATTAGGTTTTGTTCAATTTTATTCTATTTCATGGTAAATTATGTACTTTATTTACCATGAAATATGTTTGTCTATATTTGTCACGCCCTCGATTTTCAACATAAATAATAAACACTTTTAATCAATAAAGTCCTCGCTGTAATATAGATAATACCCTAAAAGACCTTTCTGTTCACTGTTCTCAAATAAAATTCAAATATTACATTTCCAACTCGAAGGGCCCAAGTCATCAAAATACCAATATCCTATGGAAATATTATTACAATTTACAAATAATATCTTTCCTAAAAATGCTCTTTCAGATCTCGTGCTATGAAATCCTTCTTGAATACCTTTTTAAAGGTTTGGTCACAAATGCACAACAAGCACTCCATGCCAACATCCTTGAATCATACCTGAAAATGATAGGGTGAGCTACACTAGCCCAGCAGGGAAATCTATACACAAGCTATATGAAAATGCGATGAATCATGCGCCTAGAGTGAGTGAATACGACGAGATCTACAAAGAAATATGGGTCTTCCACCACGACCGAGCATACTACAACCAGGGAATTATGATTTCATAAAGATAACCCTAATGGCTCACACGTCAAACTAGAAGCAAAAATCGACTCGAATTATTCCAATTAGACCATAACTTGTCTTCAACCGTCGTTTGTCCATCGCTACACAATTACTCCATTCTAGCTCGATGTATACGAATATGTGATGATCATGCACCAACAGTGGTACGTGAGCAACATTATATATGTATAACGAACCCCAAGATGCTAATGACAATGAGTATATCTATCAGCAGAACAACACGAAGATATCATTGGATTTCCTTTTTGAACATAATTGATTTGTCTTTTATTTTTCAAGTATTAGCCACCCCATGCAACAAGAACTAGTTTCCTTGATTTGTACCGAACAAGAGGCTCAATGAGGAAGGATAGTAATCCAAGATACAGTTCAAAGTCGAATGACAAAGCCAAACCTTAGATTAACAACTCTATCTCTCTTTTCATTTCTCAAGCAACACAGGTCATAAGTCGAGCTCAACCAATCAACAATACGTGATATGTGATGCAAAGCAATGCACCGGGAAATGTTGGG
>BPLS01020308.1:0-17719 GCA_019656275.1 Rhododendron kiyosumense | reverse complement strand
TAGCACTTTGAATTTTCAATTGATTTCAGGTTCATCACTTTTTTGAGGGAGGACGTAAATCATAGAGGTAGACTTAAATCTTGTGTATTGGATCCGATGAGGTTAGTAGAACTCAAATTTGTCGCAACTACTATAGAGGTCGGTCGGCTACACGGTGTAGTTTCCTTTAGTTGGCTATAACAAAATTGATGTTCTTCGTATAGTGTCTGGCTATGATGCACGGACACGGGAATTCTAAAAAAATGGGGGCACGGCCACAGCAGAGGACACGCCATTTGTATATTTATTTATATTTTTTTTCAATTTTTTTTCAAATTTAAATAGTAGCAAAATGTGGACAAAACGAAAAATCCATAGTTCCAATATCATTTCAAACAAAATAAGACATCCATAAGTTCAATACAACCCTATTGAAAAATTACAGTTTAACCTCTGAATTTTTAAAAAGAATTACAGTTTGACCCCAAAATTTAAAAAAACCATAGTTTGACCCCAATTTTTTAAATAAATTACACTTTGACTCCTTCTGTGTCTCCAGCAGTGCCCCTCAGTGTCCCCAGCCGTGTCCCTCTCAAAAATTTAAATTGAATTATGTGGCATGTCCTCGTGTCCGACACTTCAATACGTCGACCTCTAGAGGTGTCGGTGCTTCATAGGTGTCTGGCATTCATGAACTTTCTTACTGCCCCCACACTTATCACCTGGGCCTACTACATCCATGGCACTTTGTTGGCCTCACTTCTCTTCCATTCCACATATTGCAAAGGTCTTTTAGCAGCATTATAGATTTTTCCTTTGTTGAGGCACAATATCCTGATACACTTCTCATTGTCTGTAGTTGACTTTTTGAAATTGTTGTCTGATGTCTTTCTTCCCCTCCGAATATCTCTTGGGATCCGTTTGCTCGATCTCAGGTGCCTTCGTCAGTGCCAACACCTCCACCCCTCTCTCCACCGCCTTCGTCAACCTCTACAGTTGGGCACATTTGCACACACTTGCACATAATGAAATCAACAGAATAGATGATCAAGAGAAATCAAGAGAAACTGAGTTTGTTAATGATTACAAAATAGATGATTTTTTTCCCCTTTCTGTTTTAGAAAATCAGGAAGCATGAGAGGGAGCGGCGGTGGAACTGGGTTTTGTTGAAGTGAGAGAGAGTAAAAGAGAGTGAGATTGGGAGAAGGGCAAAGAAGTCTATCACATGGGTGAGTTTTGGCAGCTGGCATTATCAATTACCTTTGGAAATTGATTTAGCACTCAAAAAATTGATGGATGGGCTCCAAAACGACGTCGTTTTATGTATCAATACAGTCCAGTTTTGGAGCCCCTTAATCAATTTTTAGAGTGCCAAAATCACAATCCTTAGTAAATGCCAAAAGCTATTTTTATTGTTCCCAACAAATTTTTTTTATCGGGTTCCCAATAGTTTTTTTTAAAATTTGTAACAGGTCTATATTTGGCATTCAAAAAAAAAACTATATTTGAATTAAATACAATGGTTATTCATTACTCAACTTTTATTACACTTTTCATATTGAACTAATTTCTTGGCTATTTCTTTCTATTAAACTTATTTCGTTTGAATGGTCCACAAGTAACAAATAAAAATTAATTATTTGTAAAATTTTGTTGGCAAAAACAAAATTGCAATGAAAATCTTGATGATTTATTTAGAAAAGATATTTTAAAAAAATCATCCATAAAGTAATTTAGATTGTTTACTTTTGGTTGGCTAACATTTTATTATTTGCGAAATTTAACTTATAGATTGAAGAAGGTTTCCAGAATAAGTCTCGCCACAAAGCTGTGGAGCTGCATCTCTCAAGTTATGTTAGTTACCCGATGTTATCCATCATGTGTCTTTTCAATTGATAGAATATTCAGAATCAAACTCGCCAGAAAGTAGTCGAGTCACTAGAGTGTGACCGTCTATCTACCACTTTTACTGATAAATGGTATTATGAGAGAAGTCCGAATGTTAATAATGAGATGTCTTTTAGCCTGTGGTCTGCACGTTTCTTCATGAATTTATAATTAATTAATTTGGAACCAGTCACATTACAAAATAATAATGTGACGTTTGTCCATCAACTACTTACTCCTCTCGAATCATGTTACAAGAGGACTCTTATTTGTGAGAAATAAACATATGCATGTAGGTGTGTAATGAAAAACCTACGTGGGAGAATCAAAATAAATACGAAGCAAAAAATTAACTTACCTTCTGCCATGGTGTTTAAGTCTTGAGAAACCCGGAATCGTTTTGAACTTGAACCAATATACTACACCCAATAAAACTCCCATTAATTGATTTCGGAGAGCAATAAGTAGGATTTCCAATATAATCTATATAAATAGTTTTCACCCATGTAATTTGATGGTAATCACGTGCCTTTATATAGATAGATCGGGATCATTTCCCAATTGATACAATCCTTCGTACTTTCTTCCATCAAAGAAGTAATAAGACACCTATTCACTTATAGTTGCAACATTACACATGAATGGTCACTAAACTCATTCAAAGATAGTCACCACATCTATTCACAAATAGTCACCAAATATTTTCATAAATAGTCACCAATTATTTAGGCAATACTCCGTATTTTATTTAAATCTAATACCCATATTTTAGTTACAAACATAAATACTATAAAATATAAATAGAATTGATGTGGCATGTGAGCTACATAAATAAATTTGGGAAAAAAATCAAAATGGTCTATGTAGTTTAATATTTGTGTCAACTTGGTCCCTGCAGTTTGAATTGACTCAATTTACACTCTGTAATTTCTATTTTGTTCCAACTTGGTCCAATTACTAACCGTCGTTAGCCTCCGTTAACCCTAAACACAAATGGGTCCCTTTTCTAATGAATTACCGAACCCTTCTTGAACCTCGCAGACCTAAAGCCTTCCTAAAAAACAAAACGGACTCACTTTTTTTTCTAAAAATCGGGTTCTCTAGCCTGTGGTTTTTTTTTCTAAAATACTTGAATTATTCTTTCGATATTCAAGAGGTGACCATGCACACCTAAACTCTATGGCCGGTAGAGATAAGTTTTTCTAAACCCTTTTTGTGACCCAAACTATGGCTAGACCTGATTCTCCTTTACCCGGAGATATGTAGGCAACTTGATGTAAGCACGGTCCCTTTCAAAAATAAAACCCACTTCATTTTCTGAAATTCAAACATTTTTCAAAAATATCCGAACCCCTTTTGTAGAACACAAAACTCCTCATTTGTCCTTTCTTTTCAAGAACCACGTCGCACTCTATAGGAATCAAATTACTTATTCAGGCCCTAATCCCTCTCACTCCTTCTGCCGAAAGCGAATGAGACACGTTTCGGTCGAAGATAAAATCTCGGGCATGACAAATGGAGAATGGAATCCATGAAAAAAATTGGAGAATGGAACAATGAGGCTCTATATTTTGGTTTAGAGGTATATTAGGGTAAAAGGAGAATGTCAGATTATGGTTTTAACCCTAAAAAAGGGGTCCATTTGTGTCTGGGTTTAACGAAGTCTAATGGCAATTAGTAATTGTACCAAGTTGGAACAAAATGAAAACTACAGAGTGTAAATCAAGCCAATTCAAACTGGAGGGATCAAGTTGACACAAATACTAAACTACAAGAACCATTTCAATTTTTTTCCCAGTAAATTTCAACATGTGGGAGTTCCTGTTGAAACTTTTATAAATATGATACGATTTGCTTGACTGAGAAAAGTTATAAAGTTCAATATTTCGAGGAATGGACGTTTCAAGAAAAGAAAATGTGAAGAGAAATAATTAACAATTTTTCTTATTAAGTAGATCAAAACCAAATCTATACTGTAATGCATATGTACTCATTTTCTTGACGATCTCCTATTCCAGTAAAAATTAGGGAAAAATGAATCAACTTGTTCCAATTCAAAATTTTTTTCCAATCAACTACTTATTTTTAATTATGTCCTCCAATTGAAGATGCAAACATAACCATTAATAATCCTAATAGAAAGGAATTGATCGAGTTCTCTACCATCTTCAATTTGGACTGAATCGTTCCATCTAGATAATATCTAGTTCAGATTTGTTAATAGTCTTCTTGTACTGATAAGATTGGTCGTGTAAACATTAAATTTACCATTGATTTTTGAGTTGGGCAGCTGAAATCTTGATTGTCAGATCCAGTCCCAAATAAAGAGAATATCCAGTCCAATTAAACAAAAGTCGATCATTACACTTGGGGAATAAAGAAAAAGAAAGGAGAATTTGCAAAAAGCAAACCCCTATTGTTATTTGCCTCATCAACGGAAAAGTCTCCAACCACGTGAAACAAGATTATTTTGAAGACTGGAGTACTCTTTCGAAGAAATTAAGCAAAACCAAAGTACACGAAGATCGAAGAGAAAGGATACCATATTTGTTAGCATTTACTACTATAAGTTATCTTTATCTAGTTTATTTAATTGCGAAATTTGGTGAACGATATCTTGCAGCATTTTGTGAATAATTACTGCATAAATGCTATATTAAATTTTGAAATGTCACTTGCATATAACTTTAAAATAAGTAGATGAGTTTCATTTTGAGACAACTATTATCCCATAACGTTAGTTGATTTACAATTGTCAATTTTGCAATTCATTAGTCTAGGCTCTTTTTTATTTTTATTTTATCAGCATAATTGAGGCATTTACTTGCTTGTCTTTTTTGTTTCTAGTAGTCATAAATAAATGTGTTAAGAAAGTCTCTCCAATCATATCATTCTATAAAATCCATCAATCCATCATACAATTTTTTTTTTTTTTTGAGGATTGATATTCACACTTCTTTTTTTTATTATCCACGTTTTCTTTTTTGTTTGCTCCCTCTTAAAGTCTCAGATTTGAAACTTCTCAGGTGCTATTAACTCTTTCGGGGCGGTCTATAAGGTGATTTGTTATGGCTTTAATTGAGCCCCTGGTTAGTGAGCAATGATGCCTCAAGATCAGTTAATGTGCGCATACATTAGGCCGAACATTTAAATTATAAAAAAATTCTTTCGCAATATTTATCGATGCAAATTAAATTCTTATTGAATATGTCAGACAATATCGTAAAAGTTGTGCTAATAAACTTTTGTATAGCAATAAAAGTATAAATGTCAATGATAAAAAATTTAAAAAAAAAAGTCTAAATGTCGTCTTGCTTTATTAGTTTACTAGTGTTTGCTTGTGTCTACGGCACTACGTACCCCGGTAGTATCGTAGGCACGGGCATTTTTGTAATATATTTTTATTTTTTTATGCCAACGCTAGAAGCCGAGCAGAGGGTAAAAAGAACCGATGACATTTTTGTAATATATTTGTAAGAGTGTGGGTGTTTTCTTAAGAGAGTTGGAGAGAACAAATCAGCCCTTGGATCAAATGAATCTCAGCCTTTCTTTCAACTTGTGTTTGTGTAATCCCCATCCTTGCGTTTTATTAGGTAGATTATGATCAATGAAATGTCTCACTAAGTTACCTTTTAGGTTTGCCAACAATATCTAATAGAGAAATCGCCGCTAGTGCAGTTGGTTGTGTCCTTTCTCCCTCCGTGAAGTCCTCGGTTTGAGTCCTACGAGAGGTGGGCTTTGAAGGCCAGGGCTATGGATGCTTTGGGGGGCCAAGACTATAGTTAGCCTTTGGATCCCCTATGCTAGTTCTAACTCCCCCACTAACTCCCGCTAAAGTATAGGGAAAATGACGGCCAGGATGTATTTCGATAATTAATACTCGCCAAGGACAAGTTGAAGACATTTGTTAATGCTGAAAATGTCTTTGACGGGTATTAATTATCAAAACACGTCATTAATCGTCATTTTCCCTAATGTAGAAGAGTGCAATATAATATTGGCAAAAAAAATTGGGATTATTATCACTACGTACAGAAAATAAAAAGTATTCTCCTTAAGGTAAGATAGAATACTTAATTACCACTAGGTTCAATTTTTACAAAATACATTTACCATTAATGAAAGTGTCACCCAAGAACACCATAGGGTTTTAGGGTGCTCTAAAACCTTAGGGTTTTAAGATACCTTAGAAATTTAGGGTACCCTAGGGTTTTAGGGTGCCCTAGGATTTCAGGGTTTAGGATACCCAGGGTTTAGGGTACCCTACGGTTTAAGTTTAGGCGCTTTCATAGAGCCCTAGGGTTTAGATTTAGGCACTTTCATAGGGATTTTAGGATGCACTTTCCTATCATCGGTTTTAGCGATTTAGGCATTTTTATAGGGTACCTTAGGATTTAGGTATTTTCATAGGATACCCTACGGTTTTAAGCACATTTATAGGGTACTATAGAGTTTGGGCACTTCCGTAGGATACCCTAAGATTTAGGCACTTTCAGGGTTTAGAGTTTTAGGTACTTTAATAAGGTTTTGGTGTTTCATTAATTAGAGATGATCTGGTAGGAAATACTTTTTATTTTCTATACCTAGTGGTAAAAATCCTCGAAAAAATTCTAATATCTAAATCTAACGTTATGAGAACCTGGAACATTTTTCACAATTGACTTTTGGGATAGCATACTCCAAAACATATTGGTGTACCATAAAAAAGTGGTGAAACTTCACTAGAATCATATCAACCCTTGATAAGTGGTGAAACTACTCGATTAGGCATTCTCTTTGTTTTATTTAGGGTCTGGCTAAATGCAACTGCGAATTTGCTACATATAGCCAATTCATAAGGAGGAAAATTTTGAATTACCTACATGCAGCAAATTCGCAATTGTATTTACTAGCACCCTTTATTTATTGTTCTTGAATAGTGGATCAGCCAAGCAACTCTCTACAATGGAGTACTTATTAGGATTTCCACAAACCCTAACGTATAAATATAGAACTTCATCTTCCCCCGTCTCATTCTGCGCTTTGTGCCGATTGTTTTCTTTGCTCCCTCCCCTCAGCAGCATGACCACAACAATTTGTACAAAAAGAACAACTACGATTCTCAATAGGGAAAAATTCAAAAAAACCCCTGAACTTTGAACCCAATGTCAAATAGGCACCTGAACTTAAATAAACTTCAATTGAACACCTGAACTTTCACTCCGTCATTCAATTTACCCCCTGCCGTCTCAATCCATGGCTTTCCTAACGGCAACCACTGAGCTGGACACTAACAGACAGAACAAAACGTTAGATGGAGAAATTGGAGGGAAACAACAGTGATTTGGCACCTTTTTAAGGCCCCGTTCGGCTAATAAGCCTATTGGCTTATTTTTTGTCCTTATTCAATTTTTTTTCATATTTGTTGGTTTTTCATCAAATTTTTGGGGATTATTGCGTCGTCATAACGAGAGGAATCTAAAAAGTAAAAAATTATTATCGAAATCCATTTTTTTTAATAAAAACGAAAAAATTGGTTTATTGCTTGTTTTTGTCTTTATTCAAAAAAATTATGTTTCGATTGTAATTTGTTACTTTTTAGATTCCTTTACTCATGACGATGCAATGATCCCCAAAAAAATGATGAAAAACTTGCTATGTTTGGATTTGTGTTTGAATTTTTTTTTGAAAAATAGTAGGGATAATAAGTGAAGAGAGATAGGGAGAGAAATGTTGGAAGTATGGAGAATATATGGGGAATTTTTTGAAAAATTCTTTTCGAATTGTAAAGAGAACAATAAAAAAATACAAAAAAAATTTGAATAAGAACAAAAAATAAGCCAATAGGCTTATTTAGCCGAACGGGGCCTTAAAAAGTTGCCAGATCACTGTTGTTTTCCTCCAATTTCTCCCTCTAACGTTTTCTTTTGTCTGTTAGTGTCTAGCTTAGCAATTGCCGTTAGGAAAGTCACGGATTGAGACGGAAGGGGGTAAATTGAATAACGGAGTGAAAGTTCAGGTGTTCAATTGAAATTTATTTAAGTTCAGGTGCCTATTTGACATTGAGTTCAAAGTTCAGGGGTTTTTTTGAATTTTTCCCTTCTCAATACTTCATCGAAACTCTCACAGGCGGCCGAAGTAATTTCCAACAGCATAGATCTCCTCACAGAAATCCTCTTACGTTTGCATGTTCATCATAAAGCAAAATATGAAAATGAATTGACTAGTAGTTAAACCTCAGCCTTCGACTTCTGTCCTTTTATGTGTGAGCAGGAAAAAAGTGCAGTTAATGTTATGCTTTTATTCGATAAACTCGTAACAAAGTTGAAGGTTGGAGATCTCGTTTATCATCTATAGGTGATGCTTGCATACAATCATTTATCAGCCATTCTTGTCAAAAAAAATTTAGAATCTATCGAATAACTTGTCTGTTGATGATTGCATACAACACGATGGTTTTCTTTTGGCTTCCAAATTCTTTTTGCTGCGTTAATTACTGTGATTCTAAATCTTGGAGTGAACATCTTCTGTTAGGTCTTATTTTGAGTCAGGTAATGGCCTTTCATTTGAGGTTTTGTAAGCTGATGTTTGCATCATGTAGAATCTGATGCAATTCAATTCCTTTGTTGATCGCTCATACAGTAATTTGTTGGCAACTATGAAGGTGCCAGTTGCAATAGTAATCTGCTCCATTATTTTCAAGCTACTGCATCAAGTGTCTTTTGTTTCTTAGGGCCTCGGCTCTCTTATGTACCCAAAAAAAGAAATGAATATATACCATCCATAGAAAAAATACTACATTTACATAAAATTTCATAATAATTATGCCAAGCTTTTGCTGCTTCTTGATAGGATAGGAGTAAATAAGAAGAAACTAAATAAAAATTGGTTCTTATACAGTAGGTACTATCCTGAAATGGTACTTATCTCATGGAAATTCTCTCATGGGATACAAGAATATTAAGTGACCACATAACGCAAAATACCATAGAACATGAAGTTATAGTTCTCAGTACTCCCTGGTTTTCACTAAGTGTCCACTAATCCCTATTTCTCGGCGGATGCAATTCTAAATAGTTGTTCTATTGTCCTAAGTACACGGTCAATCAAAATAGAAAATTTTTATTAATAGCTTTGTAGATGAAGAAAGAAATGAGTAACTGAGGCCAAGTTGAAGTCCAAGAGCGGACAAGAAATACTGTCATTATTCCACTACCTAAGATCCCGTGCACATTTCGTAACCCTAGATTTCCCTGCATCGCATCGGGTAATTCAAACCCAAAGATAAGCCTAGATAGAAAATAAAAAACATCCTTCTAGTATTTGTTTTTCTTGAATGGAAGAATTGTGTCATCATTTTTACCTCAAACAATGTTGGCAAAATGGTTTGT
This sequence comes from Rhododendron kiyosumense, assembly GCA_019656275.1. Taxonomy (NCBI): domain Eukaryota; kingdom Viridiplantae; phylum Streptophyta; class Magnoliopsida; order Ericales; family Ericaceae; genus Rhododendron; species Rhododendron kiyosumense. The sequence goes on along the minus strand of BPLS01020308.1, from coordinate 8,483 downwards.
ATGGTCAAGAGAGCAAGGCCGATGGAACCTGTAACAGCATGAGGACTGCAAGCAAGAAAGAGGAAAAAAAAGAGGAGATTTTCGTTTATTACGTCTAGTTCGTGGGATAACATAGTATTAACTTCTTATGTACCATAGAGGCAATATTTCATTATTTTTGGAAACAATGGTCCATTCCATCCTTGAATCCCGTTATTTCCAAACAACTTAGAATTTGTTTTGCTGGTGTTTTTACCAAAGAAACAAGAAAAAATGAGGCTGTTTTTCTGTTTCAAGAGACGGGCAATGCTTCTAAATGAAATCATGTACCTCTCAAAGATGGGTTTATCCAAAGTCAGTAGAGATGTTACTCCACTAGTAGCTCCAAGAGCAAAGAAGAAAAACATTCCCGCCAGAAGTTTTGGGTGCAAGTCCTTGGCTTTGGCTTTCTCCACCTGGATCCATAAAAGCCCTTTAGTAATATTTGGAAAGAACTTGAAAGCACGAAATTAATGTCATTTAATGTATTTCAAACAAGATCTATTACCACGTCATCGGAAAATCGTATCCAGAAACCAAGATAAGTTCCATAACTACCCATGGCAAACAGAACAACAGCCTACCCCATTACGACATGAGACACTTTAATCAAGAGGAAAATGCAGCTCTGATTAGTAGTCATGTCACACCCTCAATTTTAACATAATTGACAATACAATTTGAAATACAAAATCCTCACAAATCGTACGTACATTACTCCAAAATGCAATACAGCTTTCAATTTCACAAACTGGTCTACAAATACAGTTTTCCAAAAATAGAAATTCATAACAAAGTGGTTTGTTTTACAAGAATAATAAAGTACTCTCCAAAATAAACTTTACTCGATAATGTTAGCATATACTCTAAACACTCCTTGACCATGACCTGCAATGAATCTGAAATGGTAGGTTGAGCAAACACGCGCCTAGTAGAGAAATCTATACACAAGTTATAAGAAAATATGCTGAGTATGCTTCTAAAGTGAATGAGTATGGACAGGTATGCCCAAAGTATTTACGACTATTGACAGAAAGCTCACTATGACCAAAGGAATTTAGGCAATTCGATACGCAATACCCTACAGTATATACCCCATACGAGGACCACTAATACCCCTACATCAATCCACATAATAAGTCAGCAACGGTTTCGATTCCGCACAACCACATCTCATTCAATGTCACAATCTTTCACATTTCTTGTTTCATCACCGAATCTCCTTTCCTATTCTCATCTGTCATTGAAATCTCCTTTGTTTTCCAAACAGATGTAATGTATAGCAATATGTGACTTATAGTAGTCAAACTCCGTTGATTCAAGCTTGAATAGCTGGAGTCCGTTCATTTGTGCCCAAATGCCAGAAATCGTTGATTCGCTCAAAAATAGCCTGAGGATTTTTAATAAAAATCCTTTTCCTTTTAAAACAAGTATATTTGATGAAAATCAACTTTTCTTTCCTTTTTCCATTTATCACATATCACATCAATCAAGGTTTCCACACGTCTTATTCATTTCCAGTCATCTCATCGAATGTTCATGGTGATGAAACCTGTATATTTTTAGCCCGGTCATCTCACCATTTTGGTCGTTTTACCAAATGGTGATGCCCGTATATCTTCAGCCCGGTCATCTCACCATTTTGGTCATTTTACCAAATGGTGATACCCGTAGTGTCCAGCCCGGTCATCTCACCACCATGTGGCGGTCATCTCACCGTTGAGTGGTGATACCCGTAGTGTTCAGCCCGGTCATCTCACCACCATGTGTTGATACCCGTAGTGTCCAGCCCGGTCATCTCACCACCATGTGGTGATACCCGTAGTGTTCAGCCCGGTCATCTCACCGTCGAGTGGTGATACCCGTAGTGTTCAACCTGATCATCTCACCACCATGTGGTGATACCCGTAGTGTCCAGCCCAGTCATCTCACCACCATGTGGTGATACCCGTAGTGTCTAATCTTGTTATATATACGTTGTGTTCACAATATCAATAATTCAATCACATTCATTTCATGTCATAATAACCACTCATGTTCTCACTATCTCGTTTTAATAAGACAACCATTGGTAAACCTATTTTCATAATCAACAATCAACTGCAGCATACATTAATCATCACATAAGTCCAAATCATCCTCCGAGCATAAGTCCAAATCATCCTCCGAGCATAACGCTGCGTCCCATCCAACGTTCTATCCACAAATATCTCTATGACATTCCACACGTAACTCCTACCATGTCACTCATACACGCTCCTAAACGATTTCATGGTATTTCTTCTAACACAACATTTCTTGGATTACAATTCTACAGGGTGTCAAGGAGTTGTAACGTCCAACGAATTAGTGGAACACGGTTATGATTTAAAAATGTCTCTAGAGTATCCTGAATATATTCGAAGGGATCCGAAGTTAAGGTGACGAAACACGAATCAACAGCTACCCAAACTAATTATATGAGAGGGTGCACGATACAGCCTTGCTCAACACGTCGTACAGCGGAACGAAAGGCCGTGCAATTAAATATTTTACCCTACGATTAAACAATTGTCGCATGATTAATTAATATGCCATACGGCGAAACGAAAATGCCATACGGTAGTTTGAAAAGTTGATTTGTTATACGATAATATAATATGCCGTACGACGGAACGGAAAATACCATACGGCTATTTGAGAATCCTGATGAGTAGAACAAGTTAACTATATGCCTTCTTTTTTTAAATCCAGGAAGCTCTACCGGTAGGAGAGGAGTCCTCCCGGTACAAAATAAATCCAGAGGAGCCACCAAAATTCATTGCTAGAAAACTCTGAAGTTCTACCGGTAGGAAGAATGTTCTACCTGTAGGAACCTGGAAGTTTCAAAAAAAATTCACCGTTCGACAGATTTCCAGAAAATGCAAAATAGAGACCTCAACAACAATTTTGAACACCATTATGAACAGAGAACAGCCGAGACTTGCCAAAATCAGGTATCAACGACAACAACAAAAATATGCATGATCTATCAACATAAACATCATATTTATACATAACATGTGCAAGAAATTCCCTACCTCGAGTTTGGAGAGCAAGATTCCCAAGATTAATCAAGCTTTGACTCCAAGATCTTCAATCTCAACCTTGAACAGCCCCCTCCAAGCAAGACCCACCAATTTTTATGCTTAAATCACGTTTAGAAGACAAATTGGAGGTTGGATTGAGTAGTTTCCAAGTGATTTTGGTTGGTTTTTGGTTGAGAGATGGAGAGAGAGCCGAAGAGAGAGAATCGGCTGAGATGAGAAAAAAAAGGAAAATGAAAGAGTAAAGTCTTCCCTAGAACAATTTGGAGAGTGAGATGGGAAAATAATTCCCTACACTCACACCAAAACTCACACACATGCACCTGTCACCTAATTACCCTTATATCTTCTCACTACTTCGCGTTTAATCCCAAAATAAACATCTACGACATTCTCTCACGTGCAGCTCGTATTCTAACATTTTATAAGACTCCGGAATAATTAAATAATTAAAAAAAAATACAGGTCTCTACAAGTCATGATGTGAAAGAAGACAGCAACCCTTCGTAAATACACAAAAACCAAACACAAAAAAAAATCGTGGAACAATTGCCTCTGTGTGTGCTAGACCTCAAGAAGCATTATGTGCACTTTCCGTGAGTGATTTTTGTGCGCCTACTATCTTTTGAGGGGAAAAGAATGGTAGGAAGCCACAAAGAGAGCAGTTTACCATGTTTCTGGGGTGACCCTAATGCACAAGCCAGCCGGGTAGATTAAACGATATCACAAGCTCAACAAAAGGTCCAAACAGAGACTTGACAATTCCAACTGCAATTTGTATGTTTAATCTTGTTATGACTACATATAACAAGGAAAGAAGAAACAAAACAACGATAAGTCTATGGCAAATACGAGGCCAAAAATGGCTCATGCAGTTCGAGGTCAATAAATGTTATGCAAGCCTAACGGTTGGATTGAAAGCATTGTCTCGTATCAACTTGACATTTGAAATGTGCAAACAGAACAGAAGAATTTCATGCTTTAAAGAGTTTCTAATATGGAATGCTGGTTAAAACAGGTATTGAGCATAGTACTTGTACTAAGAGCCAATTCCAAACAAGTGGTCAATCGTAGGATTCGAATTCGAAGCCTAGTTCAACAAACTAAGGCAAATCCCAAGCTCAGACATGGCTCATAAAGTGGGAGGTCGATTCATTTCTCCTGATATAAGTGAAATGGTAAATTGTGCAATCCAGGTTTGTTTTCCAACAAAAAACAAAACCTTTGGGTACACGCAGTGCGACTGCCTTGAAAATCCATATCCCATATCTGCCTTCTAACATATCCGATGAGTACTGGAAAAAGGCTTCCCGAGATTCTTAGTAATGGACAATGGGCTTACTAGTACTAGTATCTGTCCCATGAAGTTTTGTGAATTTGAAGTACAATCAGTACGTGAATATTTAACCAATGTTAACATCTACGCTTGTTTGATTGTCCGGACTACAAATAAACCCATGGAATGTAGTATTTCCATGTTACTAATTCCATCAATTATGATTATCGATGTTACACGCTCCTGAGTACCAAATAGCACACTTTGTGAAATTAGTCATCCTACTGTTATATATCATTTCTTCATGATTGTTATATCAAAATCCAAAAACCATGACGTAGGCACGATCAAAATCATGACAATTGACTCGAGAAGAAGTTTGACTGACCACCCACACTATGACACGTGGAGGGGTTGTGAGAATGACGTGGCTAGCAACTGCCACACAGAGAATTTGATGCCACACAGCACAAGATGGGGCCCACGCATTGACCTGGCGCGAGATGGGACTCCGAGGTTGCAATACCTCATGTTATGTAGAGTTTATCTAGCAAGAACCAGAGTTCATCCCACGAGCTCGATAGTCCCGCAAAGCGCAGTCAACCCAATGAGAGCCAGAGGGCGCGAGATGGGCCCTACACTGCTAAACAAGCTCGTAGGGCTATAGAGGCCCGCAAGAGCCATCGCGAGGAGGGCGGATAGGCCCGCAATAGGCCTAGGGACATACAGGGCCACGACATGCCCGCGAACACACAGAGCCGTGACAGACCCTCGAACAAATAGGGTGCGACTGGCCCGCGTAAAGACAAGGCCGCGGCAGACCTGTGGACAAACAAGGCTGCGATAGGCCCGTGGAAAGACAGGGCCGCAACAGACTCAAGCGGACATGCCTGTCTGTGGCAGGATGGGCCTAGCGAAGGTTTTGGTCTCTGCCTATAAATACCATTCCAAGTATTCATTTAGGGGAGGAGGAGAGAGAGCCATCTCCTCCAGAGATAGACAGAGAGAGACAGAGATAGAAAGAGAAGATGAACATATTTCTAGAGAGAGAGAGTCATCTCCTCTAGAGAGAGAAGATAGATTTTCAGAGGGAGGGAGAGACCATCTCCCTCAGAAAAGATGGAACTACTTTTGACCAAATTCCCTATACACCGGGATACATAGGCAACCCAGATGACTCGGGCTCGATCACATCTTATGCCTCCTCCGCAACCCCTCTAGATTACTCCTTCATTCCCTTTCCTAATCACCAACCAATTGCACCTCTCCAGCTCACGTAGATTCACATGTAAGCTCCCCCTTACAAAACACAAACCTACATTAGGCGACTTTGCTGGGGAGGTGTATTTTGGTTTGTGGTTAAATGCAATCGAGAAACAACATAGAAACTCTTCAAACGTGAGCCATGCCGCATGAAGACGAAGTTTTAGAAGAAGCCAGAGTTGTCCAAGAGGGACGACAACAGTTGCAAGATAGTCAAAATCAGATGCTCGTAGCACTTGCGAGTTTCACAAAAGTCAATGCTGGGGTCTTGCCTAAGAGCCCTAGTACATGTATCACAGAGGGTGTTACCTCATGGTACACTGCATAGCCAACAAAAGTTGCATTACCAGCCCTCCCAAGCCCAAATATTTAGCCTATTGCTGCTACCGCTTCAACCGCGTGGAAGTAGCAAGGGGCAGTGACAAGAAGCAAGAAGATAGAGATGTTTTCGGCCCGCGCCTAGTTACCCTTAGCGTGGTGACCGTAGGGATCCCTATCCAAATCACAGAAATCAAGAGAATGCGGGGGACATGGCTGAGCATTACCCTTTCATTCTAGATAAGAAAGAAGTTTCAGAGGGCTGGGACTATATGACCAGGGGGGTCCCCACAACCCGCGAGAGTCCCGCAACCACAAAAGTGTCATGCCCAGAAGATTAAAGTTTTTTACGATCTTCAGGAACCTTGTTTTATTATTCTATTTTCATAGGCAAGACTAACTAGTAGTTCCAAAGAAAGGAGCAGAATCAGATGCTCGGAGCACTTGCGAGTTTCACAGAAGTCATTGCCAGGGTTTTGCCTAAGAGCCCTAGTACATGTATCACAGAGTGTGTTACCTCAGGGTACACCGTAGAGCCAACAAAAGTTGTATTACCTACCCTCCCAAGCCCAAATATTTAGCCTACTGCTGCTACCGCTTCAACCGTGCGAAAGCAACAAGGGGCATTGACAAGAAGTGAGAAGACAGAGATGCTTTCGGCCCGCGCCTAGTCACCCTCAACGTGGTGTCCGTGGGGATCCCTGTCCAAATCACAAAAATTAAGAGAATGCGGAGGACGCGGCAAAGCGTTACCCTTTCATTCTTGATAAGAAAGAATTTTCAGAAAGTTGGGACTATACGACTAGAGGGGTACCCGCAACCCGCAAGAGTCCTGCAACCACAAAAGTGTCATGAAGATTTTTGCCGACCCCTGAAGTGTAAAGATCCCAAAATGGGAAGATATTAGAGATGAGAAAGAGATCGCGCCTAAAGTGGTATGCTGATTAGTGACAACACACTAAGGTAGCAAAAGTTCACGGGACCACTAGCCCTAGCGAAACGCCTAGCGCGGAAGAGAACAGAAACTAGAGTCTGCATCAGAATGATTCTAAAACTGCTCACCGCGAGACCTATCGGGGCCCTACTAATGCAAGAAGTCAATGGGACAAAGCGCCCAATCTACTACATTAGTAGAAAGATACAAGGGGCCGAAGAGAGACATACGCCCGTAAAGCGCAATTGCTTTACCCTCTTCACAGGGCAAAAGCTGAGGCACCATTTCTTGCGTTTTTCCATGCAGATTGTTCCCAAGAGCGATCCAGAGAGATATTTGCAGCCGCGACCAGCCCTCGTAGGGAGGGCGGCAAGATGATTTTTAACGCTAGTAGATTCCCTGGCTACCAGAGTGGGCAATGTGAACCCTCAGAGGAACCGCAACCAGAAATGGTTTCAAAGCTCTCACGGCCAGCTTTAACGACACACGCTGGTCGCTTAGCTTTGACGGGTCGCGGGAGGAAGTCATGGTGGCGCGAGATCACCTACTTTTTAATGATAAAGGAAAGGTAAACGAGACGAAGATTAAATGCCTAGAAATTGTGGAGGATTCAAAACTTTTGATCCTACAAACCAAGGGCATAGACACGCGTATAGAACCAAAGTTCGCGCATGGGCTGAACAAGCTCGCAAGGAGAGATGAGGCCTGCGGGCTAAACAAGCCAACAAGGACAAAAATCTCCTTGAACTGAACAAGCTCGCAAGCACAAATGAGAGAGGTGAAAAGAACATTTTCACTCCCATTTAGATAAGGGAAATGAAAAGAACATTTTTGCAGACAACTTTCAACAACGGAGTTCAGCAACAGTGGTTTGCAACCCGCATGGAGGGTTCCACGGCAGGTGGTCCGCGACCCGGGCAGAGGGTTTCGCAGCAGCTGGCGCGCGGCAGGAGGGGCCGCTGCCCAAGTCGATTGGAGGGGTCCAACTGTCATCCAAATAATAGAAGTGAAGAGAACATTTTTGCTCCCATCTAGAGACTTGCGTTCACGCCATATAAAACAACAGTTCGGTGGCTCATGAAACGTAGTCCAAAGGTCAACGTAGTCCACAAGCCAGAATCAAAGAACAGATTCCAAATTGCGAGAACCATCACATCATTAATAAAGGCTTCATGGAAGCAAACCGCGAGAACCATCATGTCATAGAGGCTTCACGGAAGTAACCCGCAAGAGCATAAGTATTTAGAATTAAATAAATACACATAGTTATTAATAAGTAAAAAAAGTGAGAGAGACAACAATATGATGTAAATTTTCAAAAGCAACTCTAAGCCAGAAATATGTGTCAATATACATTCAATACTCAAAAATACCCTAATTTCTGTGGGGGAAAAAAAAAAGACATACGTACTCTCATTTCGAGTACAGATTTACAAGTAGAGAGATGTGAGAGTGTGACGCTCTATAAATCATGTGTTTCTGAAAAGCGTATATCTCACATAAAATGCGTAAAAATGCACAGAAGACGCACCTTGTGTGAAAGCCCCATACGGCCATACCCATACACAAGGCATATGCTTTTAGAGAGTGAGGGACAAATTCAAATGCC